>JAZHEH010001813.1:0-61339 GCA_036589455.1 Ateles fusciceps
GAGCGAAAGGCAGCATTTGCTGTACAGAGGAATATCTCGCTCTAAAACCAAAAGGGAGCAATCTAACTGAATGCTTGTCAATGTGTGCATTCAACTTACAGAGTTAAACTGGGGTGTGTTTGCAGCAGTTTAGAAACCCTTTCCGTGCAGAGATGCAAAACTGTCATTTCCAGCCAAATCCAGGCACATAAGAAAAGCAGTAATAGTGCGTCTAAATCACAAAAAACTCATCCTTCAAACTGCTCTGCTGTGTTTTCTTTGCAAGTAAGGGAGCTGAAGCTGTGTTTCGTTCAGCGAGTTAGCAACACGTTTCTTCTAGGAACTGCGTTTGGATTTTCCAGAGCGAAAGGGGAACATATGTTGTAAAGAGAAATATCTCGCTCTAAAACCACAACGTAGAAATCTAACTGAATGCTTGTCAATGTGTGCATTCAACTTAGAGAGTTAAACTCGTGTGTGTTTGCAGCAGTTTAGAAACCCTTTCTGTGCAGAGATGCAAAACGGTGATTTGCAGCCAAATCCAGGCACAGAAGAGAAAGCAGTAATAGTGCGTTTAAAACACAGAAGAAACGCATGATTCAAAGTGCTCTGCTGTGTGTTCGTTTCAACTAAGGGAGCTGAAGCTGTGTTTCGTTCAGCGAGTTAGCAACACGTTTCTTCTAGGAACTGCGTTTGGATTTTCCAGAGCGAAAGGGAGCATATGCCGTAAAGAGAAATATCTCGCTCTAAAACCAAAACGGAGCAATCTAACTGAACGATTGTCAATGTGTGCATTCAACTTACAGAGTTAAACTCGTGTGTGTTTGCAGCAGTTTAGAAACCCTTTCTGTGCAGAGATGCAAAACGGTCATTTCCAGTCAAATCCAGGCACATAAGAAAAAACAGTAATAGTGCGTCTCAAACACAGAAGAAACGCATCATTCAAACTGCTCTGCTGTGTGTTCGTTTCAACTAAGGGAGCTGAAGCTGAGTTTCATTCAGCGAGTTAGCAACACCTTTCTTCTAGGAACTGCGTTTGGATTTTCCAGAGCGAAAGGCAGCATTTGCTGTACAGAGAAATATCTCGCTCTAAAACCAAAACGGAGCAATCTAACTGAATGCTTGTCAATGTGTGCATTCAACTTACAGAGTTAAACTCGTGTGTGTTTGCAGCAGTTTAGAAACCCTTTCTGTGCAGAGATGCAAAAGTGTCATTTCCAGCCAAATCCAGGCACATAAGAAAAAGCAGAAATAGTGCGTCTAAAACACAGAAGAAACGCATCATTCAAACTGCTCTGCTGTGTGTTCGTTTCAACTAAGGGAGCTGAAGCTGAGTTTCATTCAGCGAGTTAGCAACACGTTTCTTCTAGGAACTGCGTTTGGATTTTCCAGAGCGAAAGGCAGCATTTGCTGTACAGAGGAATATCTCGCTCTAAAACCAAAACGGAGCAATCTAACTGAATGCTTGTCAATGTGTGCATTCAACTTACAGAGTTAAACTCGTGTGTGTTTGCAGCAGTTTAGAAACCCTTTCTGTGCAGAGATGCAAAAGTGTCATTTCCAGCCAAATCCAGGCACATAAGAAAAAGCAGTAATAGTGCGTCTAAAACACAGAAGAAACGCATCATTCAAACTGCTCTGCTGTGTGTTCGTTTCAACTAAGGGAGCTGAAGCTGAGTTTCATTCAGCGAGTTAGCAACACGTTTCTTCTAGGAACTGCGGTTGGATTTTCCAGAGCGAAAGGGAGCATTTGCTCTACAGAGGAATATCTCGCTCCAAAACCAAAACGGAGCAATCTAACTGAATGCTTGTCAATGTGTGCATTCAACTTACAGAGTTAAACTCGTGTGTGTTTGCAGCAGTTTAGAAACCCTTTCTGTGCAGAGATGCAAAAGTGTCATTTCCAGCCAAATCCAGGCACATAAGAAAAAGCAGTAATAGTGCGTCTAAAACACAGAAGAAACGCATCATTCAAACTGCTCTGCTGTGTGTTCGTTTCAACTAAGGGAGCTGAAGCTGAGTTTCATTCAGCGAGTTAGCAACACGTTTCTTCTAGGAACTGCGTTTGGATTTTCCAGAGCGAAAGGGAGCATTTGCTGTACAGAGGAATATCTCGCTCTAAAACCAAAACGGAGCAATCTAACTGAATGCTTGTCAATGTGTGCATTCAACTTACAGAGTTAAACTCGTGTGTGTTTGCAGCAGTTTAGAAACCCTTTCTGTGCAGAGATGCAAAAGTGTCATTTCCAGCCAAATCCAGGCACATAAGAAAAAGCAGTAATAGTGCGTCTAAAACACAGAAGAAACGCATCATTCAAACTGCTCTGCTGTGTGTTCGTTTCAACTAAGGGAGCTGAAGCTGTGTTTCATTCAGCGAGTTAGCAACACGTTTCTTCTAGGAACTGCGTTTGGATTTTCCAGAGCGAAAGGGAGCATACGCTGTAAAGAGAAATATCTCGCTCTAAAACCAAAACGGAGCAATCTAACTGAATGCTTGTCAATGTGTGCATTCAACTTACAGAGTTAAACTCGTGTGTGTTTGCAGCAGTTTAGAAACCCTTTCTGTGCAGAGATGCAAAACGGTCATTTCCAGCCAAATCCAGGCACATAAGAAAAAGCAGTAATAGTGCGTCTAAAACACAGAAGAAACGCATCATTCAAACTGCTCTGCTGTGTGTTCGTTTCAACTAAGGGAGCTGAAGCTGTGTTTCATTCAGCGAGTTAGCAACACGTTTCTTCTAGGAACTGCGTTTGGATTTTCCAGAGCGAAAGGGAGCATATGCTGTAAAGAGAAATATCTCGCTCTAAAACCAAAACGGAGCAATCTAACTGAATGCTTGTCAATGTGTGCATTCAACTTACAGAGTTAAACTCGTGTGTGTTTGCAGCAGTTTAGAAACCCTTTCTGTGCAGAGATGCAAAACTGTCATTTCCAGCCAAATCCAGGCACATAAGAAAAAGCAGTAATAGTGCGTCTCAAAACACAGAAGAAACGCATCATTCAAACTGCTCTGCTGTGTGTTCGTTTCAACTAAGGGAGCTGAAGCTGAGTTTCATTCAGCGAGTTAGCAACACGTTTCTTCTAGGAACTGCGTTTGGATTTTCCAGAGCGAAAGGGAGCATTTGCTGTACAGAGGAATATCTCGCTCTAAAACCAAAACGGAGCAATCTAACTGAATGCTTGTCAATGTGTGCATTCAACTTACAGAGTTAAACTCGTGTGTGTTTGCAGCAGTTTAGAAACCCTTTCTGTGCAGAGATGCAAAAGTGTCATTTCCAGCCAAATCCAGGCACATAAGAAAAAGCAGTAATAGTGCGTCTAAAACACAGAAGAAACGCATCATTCAAACTGCTCTGCTGTGTGTTCGTTTCAACTAAGGGAGCTGAAGCTGAGTTTCATTCAGCGAGTTAGCAACACGTTTCTTCTAGGAACTGCGTTTGGATTTTCCAGAGCGAAAGGGAGCATTTGCTGTACAGAGGAATATCTCGCTCTAAAACCAAAACGGAGCAATCTAACTGAATGCTTGTCAATGTGTGCATTCAACTTACAGAGTTAAACTCGTGTGTGTTTGCAGCAGTTTAGAAACCCTTTCTGTGCAGAGATGCAAAAGTGTCATTTCCAGCCAAATCCAGGCACATAAGAAAAAGCAGTAATAGTGCGTCTAAAACACAGAAGAAACGCATCATTCAAACTGCTCTGCTGTGTGTTCGTTTCAACTAAGGGAGCTGAAGCTGAGTTTCATTCAGCGAGTTAGCAACACGTTTCTTCTAGGAACTGCGTTTGGATTTTCCAGAGCGAAAGGGAGCATTTGCTGTACAGAGGAATATCTCGCTCTAAAACCAAAACGGAGCAATCTAACTGAATGCTTGTCAATGTGTGCATTCAACTTACAGAGTTAAACTCGTGTGTGTTTGCAGCAGTTTAGAAACCCTTTCTGTGCAGAGATGCAAAAGTGTCATTTCCAGCCAAATCCAGGCACATAAGAAAAAGCAGTAATAGTGCGTCTAAAACACAGAAGAAACGCATCATTCAAACTGCTCTGCTGTGTGTTCGTTTCAACTAAGGGAGCTGAAGCTGAGTTTCATTCAGCGAGTTAGCAACACGTTTCTTCTAGGAACTGCGTTTGGATTTTCCAGAGCGAAAGGGAGCATTTGCTGTAAAGAGAAATATCTCGCTCTAAAACCAAAACGGAGCAATCTAACTGAATGCTTGTCAATGTGTGCATTCAACTTACAGAGTTAAACTCGTGTGTGTTTGCAGCAGTTTAGAAACCCTTTCTGTGCAGAGATGCAAAAGTGTCATTTCCAGCCAAATCCAGGCACATAAGAAAAAGCAGTAATAGTGCGTCTAAAACACAGAAGAAACGCATCATTCAAACTGCTCTGCTGTGTGTTCGTTTCAACTAAGGGAGCTGAAGCTGAGTTTCATTCAGCGAGTTAGCAACACGTTTCTTCTAGGAACTGCGTTTGGATTTTCCAGAGCGAAAGGGAGCATTTGCTGTACAGAGGAATATCTCGCTCTAAAACCAAAACGGAGCAATCTAACTGAATGCTTGTCAATGTGTGCATTCAACTTACAGAGTTAAACTCGTGTGTGTTTGCAGCAGTTTAGAAACCCTTTCTGTGCAGAGATGCAAAAGTGTCATTTCCAGCCAAATCCAGGCACATAAGAAAAAGCAGTAATAGTGCGTCTAAAACACAGAAGAAACGCATCATTCAAACTGCTCTGCTGTGTGTTCGTTTCAACTAAGGGAGCTGAAGCTGAGTTTCATTCAGCGAGTTAGCAACACGTTTCTTCTAGGAACTGCGTTTGGATTTTCCAGAGCGAAAGGGAGCATTTGCTGTACAGAGGAATATCTCGCTCTAAAACCAAAACGGAGCAATCTAACTGAATGCTTGTCAATGTGTGCATTCAACTTACAGAGTTAAACTCGTGTGTGTTTGCAGCAGTTTAGAAACCCTTTCTGTGCAGAGATGCAAAAGTGTCATTTCCAGCCAAATCCAGGCACATAAGAAAAAGCAGTAATAGTGCGTCTAAAACACAGAAGAAACGCATCATTCAAACTGCTCTGCTGTGTGTTCGTTTCAACTAAGGGAGCTGAAGCTGAGTTTCATTCAGCGAGTTAGCAACACGTTTCTTCTAGGAACTGCGTTTGGATTTTCCAGAGCGAAAGGGAGCATATGCTGTAAAGAGAAATATCTCGCTCTAAAACCAAAACGGAGCAATCTAACTGAATGCTTGTCAATGTGTGCATTCAACTTAGAGAGTTAAACTCGTGTGTGTTTGCAGCAGTTTAGAAACCCTTTCTGTGAAGAGATGCAAAACTGTCATTTACAGCCAAATCCAGGCACATAAGAAAAAGCAGTAATAGTGCGTCTAAAACACAGAAGAAACGCATCATTCAAACTGCTCTGCTGTGTGTTCGTTTCAACTAAGGGAGCTGAAGCTGTGTTTCGTTCAGCGAGTTAGCAACACGTTTCTTCTAGGAACTGCGTTTGGATTTTCCAGAGCGAAAGGGAGCATATGCTGTACAGAGAAATATCTCGCTCTAAAACCAAAACGGAGCAATCTAACTGAATGCTTGTCAATGTGTGCATTCAACTTACAGAGTTAAACTCGTGTGTGTTTGCAGCAGTTTAGAAACCCTTTCTGTGCAGAGATGCAAAAGTGTCATTTCCAGCCAAATCCAGGCACATAAGAAAAAGCAGTAATAGTGCGTCTAAAACACAGAAGAAACGCATCATTCAAACTGCTCTGCTGTGTGTTCGTTTCAACTAAGGGAGCTGAAGCTGAGTTTCATTCAGCGAGTTAGCAACACGTTTCTTCTAGGAACTGCGTTTGGATTTTCCAGAGCGAAAGGGAGCATTTGCTGTACAGAGGAATATCTCGCTCTAAAACCAAAACGGAGCAATCTAACTGAATGCTTGTCAATGTGTGCATTCAACTTACAGAGTTAAACTCGTGTGTGTTTGCAGCAGTTTAGAAACCCTTTCTGTGCAGAGATACAAAAGTGTCATTTCCAGCCAAATCCAGGCACATAAGAAAAAGCAGTAATAGTGCGTCTAAAACACAGAAGAAACGCATCATTCAAACTGCTCTGCTGTGTGTTCGTTTCAACTAAGGGAGCTGAAGCTGAGTTTCATTCAGCGAGTTAGCAACACGTTTCTTCTAGGAACTGCGTTTGGATTTTCCAGAGCGAAAGGGAGCATTTGCTGTACAGAGGAATATCTCGCTCTAAAACCAAAACGGAGCAATCTAACTGAATGCTTGTCAATGTGTGCATTCAACTTACAGAGTTAAACTCGTGTGTGTTTGCAGCAGTTTAGAAACCCTTTCTGTGCAGAGATGCAAAATGGTCATTTCCAGCCAAATCCAGGCACATAAGAAAAAGCAGTAATAGTGCGTCTAAAACACAGAAGAAACGCATCATTCAAACTGCTCTGCTGTGTGTTCGTTTCAACTAAGGGAGCTGAAGCTGTGTTTCGTTCAGCGAGTTAGCAACACGTTTCTTCTAGGAACTGCGTTTGGATTTTCCAGAGCGAAAGGGAGCATATGCTGTAAAGAGAAAATATCTCGCTCTAAAACCAAAACGGAGCAATCTAACTGAATGCTTGTCAATGTGTGCATTCAACTTACAGAGTTAAACTCGTGTGTGTTTGCAGCAGTTTAGAAACCCTTTCTGTGCAGAGATGCAAAACTGTCATTTCCAGCCAAATCCAGGCACATAAGAAAAAGCAGTAATAGTGCGTCTAAAACACAGAAGAAACGCATCATTCAAACTGCTCTGCTGTGTGTTCGTTTCAACTAAGGGAGCTGAAGCTGTGTTTCGTTCAGCGAGTTAGCAACACGTTTCTTCTAGGACCTGCGTTTGGATTTTCCAGAGCGAAAGGGAGCATATGTTGTAAAGAGAAATATCTCGCTCTAAAACCAAAACGGAGCAATCTAACTGAATGCTTGTCAATGTGTGCATTCAACTTAGAGAGTTAAACTCGTGTGTGTTTGCAGCAGTTTAGAAACCCTTTCTGTGCAGAGATGCAAAACGGTCATTTCCAGCCAAATCCAGGCACATAAGAAAAAGCAGTAATAGTGCGTCTAAAACACAGAAGAAACGCATCATTCAAAGTGCTCTGCTGTGTGTTCGTTTCAACTAAGGGAGCTGAAGCTGTGTTTCGTTCAGCGAGTTAGCAACACGTTTCTTCTAGGAACTGCGTTTGGATTTTCCAGAGCGAAAGGGAGCATATGCTGTAAAGAGAAATATCTCGCTCTAAAACCAAAACGGAGCAATCTAACTGAATGCTTGTCAATGTGTGCATTCAACTTACAGAGTTAAACTCGTGTGTGTTTGCAGCAGTTTAGAAACCCTTTCTGTGCAGAGATGCAAAACGGTCATTTCCAGCCAAATCCAGGCACATAAGAAAAAGCAGTAATAGTGCGTCTAAAACACAGAAGAAACGCATCATTCAAACTGCTCTGCTGTGTGTTCGTTTCAACTAAGGGAGCTGAAGCTGAGTTTCATTCAGCGAGTTAGCAACACGTTTCTTCTAGGAACTGCGTTTGGATTTTCCAGAGCGAAAGGGAGCATTTGCTGTACAGAGGAATATCTCCGCTCTAAAACCAAAACGGAGCAATCTAACTGAATGCTTGTCAATGTGTGCATTCAACTTACAGAGTTAAACTCGTGTGTGTTTGCAGCAGTTTAGAAACCCTTTCTGTGCAGAGATGCAAAAGTGTCATTTCCAGCCAAATCCAGGCACATAAGAAAAAGCAGTAATAGTGCGTCTAAAACACAGAAGAAACGCATCATTCAAACTGCTCTGCTGTGTGTTCGTTTCAACTAAGGGAGCTGAAGCTGAGTTTCATTCAGCGAGTTAGCAACACGTTTCTTCTAGGAACTGCGTTTGGATTTTCCAGAGCGAAAGGGAGCATTTGCTGTACAGAGGAATATCTCGCTCTAAAACCAAAACGGAGCAATCTAACTGAATGCTTGTCAATGTGTGCATTCAACTTACAGAGTTAAACTCGTGTGTGTTTGCAGCAGTTTAGAAACCCTTTCTGTGCAGAGATGCAAAAGTGTCATTTCCAGCCAAATCCAGGCACATAAGAAAAAGCAGTAATAGTGCGTCTAAAACACAGAAGAAACGCATCATTCAAACTGCTCTGCTGTGTGTTCGTTTCAACTAAGGGAGCTGAAGCTGAGTTTCATTCAGCGAGTTAGCAACACGTTTCTTCTAGGAACTGCGTTTGGATTTTCCAGAGCGAAAGGGAGCATTTGCTGTACAGAGGAATATATCTCGCTCTAAAACCAAAACGGAGCAATCTAACTGAATGCTTGTCAATGTGTGCATTCAACTTACAGAGTTAAACTCGTGTGTGTTTGCAGCAGTTTAGAAACCCTTTCTGTGCAGAGATGCAAAAGTGTCATTTCCAGCCAAATCCAGGCACATAAGAAAAAGCAGTAATAGTGCGTCTAAAACACAGAAGAAACGCATCATTCAAACTGCTCTGCTGTGTGTTCGTTTCAACTAAGGGAGCTGAAGCTGAGTTTCATTCAGCGAGTTAGCAACACGTTTCTTCTAGGAACTGCGTTTGGATTTTCCAGAGCGAAAGGGAGCATTTGCTGTACAGAGGAATATCTCGCTCTAAAACCAAAACGGAGCAATCTAACTGAATGCTTGTCAATGTGTGCATTCAACTTACAGAGTTAAACTCGTGTGTGTTTGCAGCAGTTTAGAAACCCTTTCTGTGCAGAGATGCAAAAGTGTCATTTCCAGCCAAATCCAGGCACATAAGAAAAAGCAGTAATAGTGCGTCTAAAACACAGAAGAAACGCATCATTCAAACTGCTCTGCTGTGTGTTCGTTTCAACTAAGGGAGCTGAAGCTGAGTTTCATTCAGCGAGTTAGCAACACGTTTCTTCTAGGAACTGCGTTTGGATTTTCCAGAGCGAAAGGGAGCATTTGCTGTACAGAGGAATATCTCGCTCTAAAACCAAAACGGAGCAATCTAACTGAATGCTTGTCAATGTGTGCATTCAACTTACAGAGTTAAACTCGTGTGTGTTTGCAGCAGTTTAGAAACCCTTTCTGTGCAGAGATGCAAAACGTGTCATTTCCAGCCAAATCCAGGCACATAAGAAAAAGCAGTAATAGTGCGTCTAAAACACAGAAGAAACGCATCATTCAAACTGCTCTGCTGTGTGTTCGTTTCAACTAAGGGAGCTGAAGCTGTGTTTCGTTCAGCGAGTTAGCAACACGTTTCTTCTAGGAACTGCGTTTGGATTTTCCAGAGCGAAAGGGAGCATATGCTGTAAAGAGAAATATCTCGCTCTAAAACCAAAAAGGAGCAATCTAACTGAATGCTTGTCAATGTGTGCATTCAACTTACAGAGTTAAACTCGTGTGTGTTTGCAGCAGTTTAGAAACCCTTTCTGTGCAGAGATGCAAAACGGTCATTTCCAGCCAAATCCAGGCACATAAGAAAAAGCAGTAATAGTGCGTCTAAAACAGAGAAGAAACGCATCATTCAAACTGCTCTGCTGTGTGTTCGTTTCAACTAAGGGAGCTGAAGCTGTGTTTCGTTCAGCGAGTTAGCAACACGTTTCTTCTAGGAACTGCGTTTGGATTTTCCAGAGCGAAAGGGGAGCATATGTTGTAAAGAGAAATATCTCGCTCTAAAACCAAAAAGGAGCAATCTAACTGAATGCTTGTCAATGTGTGCATTCAACTTACAGAGTTAAACTCGTGTGTGTTTGCAGCAGTTTAGAAACCCTTTCTGTGCAGAGATGCAAAAGTGTCATTTCCAGCCAAATCCAGGCACATAAGAAAAAGCAGTAATAGTGCGTCTAAAACACAGAAGAAACGCATCATTCAAACTGCTCTGCTGTGTGTTCGTTTCAACTAAGGGAGCTGAAGCTGAGTTTCATTCAGCGAGTTAGCAACACGTTTCTTCTAGGAACTGCGTTTGGATTTTCCAGAGCGAAAGGGAGCATTTGCTGTACAGAGAAATATCTCGCTCTAAAACCAAAACGGAGCAATCTAACTGAATGCTTGTCAATGTGTGCATTCAACTTACAGAGTTAAACTCGTGTGTGTTTGCAGCAGTTTAGAAACCCTTTCTGTGCAGAGATGCAAAAGTGTCATTTCCAGCCAAATCCAGGCACATAAGAAAAAGCAGTAATAGTGCGTCTAAAACACAGAAGAAACGCATCATTCAAACTGCTCTGCTGTGTGTTCGTTTCAACTAAGGGAGCTGAAGCTGAGTTTCATTCAGCGAGTTAGCAACACGTTTCTTCTAGGAACTGCGGTTGGATTTTCCAGAGCGAAAGGGAGCATTTGCTCTACAGAGGAATATCTCGCTCTAAAACCAAAACGGAGCAATCTAACTGAATGCTTGTCAATGTGTGCATTCAACTTACAGAGTTAAACTCGTGTGTGTTTGCAGCAGTTTAGAAACCCTTTCTGTGCAGAGATGCAAAAGTGTCATTTCCAGCCAAATCCAGGCACATAAGAAAAAGCAGTAATAGTGCGTCTAAAACACAGAAGAAACGCATCATTCAAACTGCTCTGCTGTGTGTTCGTTTCAACTAAGGGAGCTGAAGCTGAGTTTCATTCAGCGAGTTAGCAACACGTTTCTTCTAGGAACTGCGTTTGGATTTTCCAGAGCGAAAGGGAGCATTTGCTGTACAGAGGAATATCTCGCTCTAAAACCAAAACGGAGCAATCTAACTGAATGCTTGTCAATGTGTGCATTCAACTTACAGAGTTAAACTCGTGTGTGTTTGCAGCAGTTTAGAAACCCTTTCTGTGCAGAGATGCAAAAGTGTCATTTCCAGCCAAATCCAGGCACATAAGAAAAAGCAGTAATAGTGCGTCTAAAACACAGAAGAAACGCATCATTCAAACTGCTCTGCTGTGTGTTCCTTTCAACTAAGGGAGCTGAAGCTGTGTTTCGTTCAGCGAGTTAGCAACACGTTTCTTCTAGGAACTGCGTTTGGATTTTCCAGAGCGAAAGGGAGCATATGCTGTAAAGAGAAATATCTCGCTCTAAAAACAAAACGGAGCAATCTAACTGAATGCTTGTCAATGTGTGCATTCAACTTACAGAGTTAAACTCGTGTGTGTTTGCAGCAGTTTAGAAACCCTTTCTGTGCAGAGATGCAAAACGGTCATTTCCAGCCAAATCCAGGCACATAAGAAAAAGCAGTAATAGTGCGTCTAAAACACAGAAGAAACGCATCATTCAAACTGCTCTGCTGTGTGTTCGTTTCAACTAAGGGAGCTGAAGCTGTGTTTCGTTCAGCGAGTTAGCAACACGTTTCTTCTAGGAACTGTGTTTGGATTTTCCAGAGCGAAAGGGAGCATATGTTGTAAAGAGAAATATCTCGCTCTAAAACCAAAAAGGAGCAATCTAACTGAATGCTTGTCAATGTGTGCATTCAACTTACAGAGTTAAACTCGTGTGTGTTTGCAGCAGTTTAGAAACCCTTTCTGTGCAGAGATGGAAAACTGTCATTTCCAGCCAAATCCAGGCACATAAGAAAAAGCAGTAATAGTGCGTCTAAAACACAGAAGAAACGCATCATTCAAACTGCTCTGCTGTGTGTTCGTTTCAACTAAGGGAGCTGAAGCTGTGTTTCTTTCAGCGAGTTAGCAACACGTTTCTTCTAGGAACTGCGTTTGGATTTTCCAGAGCGAAAGGGAGCATATGCTGTAAAGAGAAATATCTCGCTCTAAAACCAAAACGGAGCAATCTAACTGAATGCTTGTCAATGTGTGCATTCAACTTACAGAGGTAAACTCGTGTGTGTTTGCAGCAGTTTAGAAACCCTTTCTGTGCAGAGATGCAAAACGGTCATTTCCAGCCAAATCCAGGCACATAAGAAAAAGCAGTAATAGTGCGTCTGAAACACAGAAGAAACGCATCATTCAAAGTGCTCTGCTGTGTGTTCGTTTCAACTAAGGGAGCTGAAGCTGTGTTTCGTTCAGCGAGTTAGCAACACGTTTCTTCTAGGAACTGCGTTTGGATTTTCCAGAGCGAAAGGGAGCATATGCTGTAAAGAGAAATATCTCGCTCTAAAACCAAAACGGAGCAATCTAACTGAATGCTTGTCAATGTGTGCATTCAACTTAGAGAGTTAAACTCGTGTGTGTTTGCAGCAGTTTAGAAACCCTTTCTGTGCAGAGATGCAAAACGGTCATTTCCAGCCAAATCCAGGCACATAAGGAAAAGCAGTAATAGTGCGTCTAAAACACAGAAGAAACGCATGATTCAAACTGCTCTGCTGTGTGTTCGTTTCAACTAAGGGAGCTGAAGCTGTGTTTCGTTCAGCGAGTTAGCAACACGTTTCTTCTAGGAACTGCGTTTGGATTTTCCAGAGCGAAAGGGAGCATATGCTGTAAAGAGAAATATCTCGCTCTAAAAACACAACGGAGCAATCTAACTGAATGCTTGTCAATGTGTGCATTCAACTTACAGAGTTAAACTCGTGTGTGTTTGCAGCAGTTTAGAAACCCTTTCTGTGCAGAGATGCAAAACGGTCATTTCCAGCCAAATCCAGGGCACATAAGAAAAAGCAGTAATAGTGCGTCTAAAACACAGAAGAAACGCATCATTCAAAGTGCTCTGCTGTGTGTTCGTTTCAACTAAGGGAGCTGAAGCTGTGTTTCGTTCAGCGAGTTAGCAACACGTTTCTTCTAGGAACTGCGTTTGGATTTTCCAGAGCGAAAGGGAGCATATGCTGTAAAGAGAAATATCTCGCTCTAAAACCAAAACGGAGCAATCTAACTGAATGCTTGTCAATGTGTGCATTCAACTTACAGAGTTAAACTCGTGTGTGTTTGCAGCAGTTTTGAAACCCTTTCTGTGCAGAGATGCAAAACGGTCATTTCCAGCCAAATCCAGGCACATAAGAAAAGCAGTAATAGTGCGTCTAAAACACAGAAGAAACGCATCATTCAAACTGCTCTGCTGTGTGTTCGTTTCAACTAAGGGAGTTGAAGCTGTGTTTCGTTCAGCGAGTTAGCAACACGTTTCTTCTAGGAACTGCGTTTGGATTTTCCAGAGCGAAAGGGAGCATATGCTGTAAAGAGAAATATCTCGCTCTAAAACCAAAACGGAGCAATCTAACTGAATGCTTGTCAATGTGTGCATTCAACTTACAGAGTTAAACTCGTGTGTGTTTGCAGCAGTTTAGAAACCCTTTCTGTGCAGAGATGGAAAACGGTCATTTCCAGCCAAATCCAGGCACATAAGAAAAGCAGTAATAGTGCGTCTAAAACACAGAAGAAACGCATGATTCAAAGTGCTCTGCTGTGTGTTCGATTCAACTTAATGAGCTGAAGCTGAGTTTCATTCAGCGCGTTAGCAACACGTTTCTTGTAGGGACTGCGTTTGGAATTTCCAGAGCGAAAGGGAGCATATATTGTAAAGAGAAATATCTCGCTCTAAAACCAAAAGGGAGTAAACTGCTGCATACACAAATCAGTGAATCCCTCTAAGTTGAATGGACACTTTGTCAAGAATTCTCCATGATAGCTTCCTGTTAGTGTTTAAAGTGAATTTTTTAATATTAGAGCACGTGCCCACGTTCCCTCTGGAATATCCCCATCTAGGTTCTTAAAGAAATGTTTTTCTAAGCTTCTGAATCTAAACAGAGTTTCAGCTGTCTTATTTGAAGGAACACACACCATATCAGTTTCACAGACGTGTTTTTTCTCTACTTTACTGTCAATCTTACTGCTATTTTGTACGACACAGGATTTTGCCTGGAAACATCGGTTGTCATATTATCGTCACAAAATTTTCTCAAATTGCTACATACACACGTCAGTGTAACTCTCTAAGTTCAATGCACACATTGTCAAACTATCTCAGTGATATCTTCCTAATAGTTGTTAAGGTGAGATCTTTCCCATGACAACGCATGCCCACTTTCCGTCTGGAATATCCACCTCTAAATTCTGTAAGAAATGTGTTTCTAAGCTGCTGAATCTAAACAAAGTTTCAACTGTCTTAGTTGAACGGACACACACTATATCAGTTTCACAGATATGTTTCTTCTGTGCTTTACAGCAGTCTTACTGGTACTTCTTACGACAAGGGATTTTGCTTGGAAACATCAGTTTTGATATTCTCGTCAGAAATCGTTTTCAATCTGCGACATACACACATCAGTGTAACCCTCTATGTTAATGCACACATTGTCAAGTAATCTCCTTGATAGTTTCCTATTAGTGTTTAAGGTGAGATTTTTCCCATTTCAGCACATGCCCACTTTCCGTCTGGAATATCCCAATCTAGCTCTGTAAGAAATGTGTTTCTAAGCTGCTGAATCTAAGCAAATTTTCAACTGTCTTAGTTGAACGAACACACAGCATATCAGTTTTACAGATATGTTTTTTCTGTGCTTTACCGGCAGTCTTACTGCTACTTCGTACGACACAGGCTTTTGCTTGGAAACATCAGTTTTGATATTCTCATCACAAAACTTTCTCAAAGTGCTACATACACACGTCTGTGTAACTCTCTAAGTTGAATGCACATATTGTCAAACCATCTCCGTGGTAGCTTCCCATTAGTGTTTAATTTGAGACTTCTCCCGTTACAGCACTTGCCCACTTTCCGTCTGGAATATCCCAATGAAGCTTCTATAAGAAATATGTTTCTAAGCTGCTGAATCTAAACAAAGTTTCAACGGTCTTTGTTGGACGAAGACACACCATATCATTTTCACAGTTATGTTTCTTCTGTGCTTTACCAGCAGTGTTACTGCTATTTTGTATGACACGGGAGTTTTTCCTGGAAGCATCAAGTTTTGATATTCTCGTCAGAAAACGTTCTCAAACTGCTACATACACACATCAGTGTAACTCTCTAAGTTAATGCACACGTTGTCAAGAAATCTCCATGATATCTTCCAATTAGTGTTTAAGGGGAGAACTTTCCCATTAGAGCACATGCCAACTTTCCGTCTGGAATATCCCTATCTAGCTTCCGTAAGAAATGTGTTTCTAAGCTGCTGAATCTAAACACAGTTTCAACTCTCCTAGTTAAACAAACACACACCATATCAGTTTCACAGCTATGTTTCTTCTGTGCTTAACAAGCAGTCTTACTGCTTTTTCTTACGACACGGGATTTTGCTTGGAAACATCAGTTTTGATATTCTCATCACAAAACTTTCTCAAACTGCTGCATACACACATCAGTGAAACTCTCTACAATGAATGCACACATTGTCAGGAAATCTCCATGAAAGCTCCTATTAATGTTTAAGGTGAGATCTTTCCCATTACAACACATCCCCAGTTTCCGTCTGGAATATCCCCCACCTAGCTACTGTAAGCAACGTGTTTCAAAGCTGCTGAACCTAAACAAAGTTTCAACTCTCTTAGTTGAACGAACACACACCATATCAGTTTCAAAGATATGTTTCTTCTGTGCTTTACCCACAGTCTTACTGCTATTTCAAAAGACACGGGATTTTGCTTGGAAACATCAGTTTTGATATTCTCGTCAGAAAACCTTCTCAAACTGCTACATACACACGTCAGTGTAACTCTCTTAGTTAATGCACACATTTTCAAGAAATCCCCGTGACAGCTTCCTATTAGTGTATAAGGTGAGATCTTGCCTATTACATAGAGCACATGCCCACTTTCCCTCTTTAATATCCCAATCTAGCTTCTGTAAGAAATGTGTTTTTTAGCTACTGAATCTAAACAAAGTTTCAGCACTCTTAGTTGAACGAACACACACCATATCAGTTTCACAGATATGTTTCATCTGTGCTTTACCGTCAGTGTTACTGGTATTTCGGATGACAGGGGATTTGTCTTGGAAACATCAGTTTTGTTATTCTCGTCAGAAAACGTTCTCAAACTGCTACATACACACATAAGTGTAACTCTCTAAGTTGAAGGCACACATTGTCAAGCCATCTCCGTGATAGCTTCCTATTAGTGTTTAAGGTGAGATTTTTCCCATTACACCACCTGCCCACTATCCGTCTGGAATATCCCAATGTAGCTTCTGTAAGAAATGTGTTTCCAAGCTGCTGAATCTAAACAAAGTTTCAACTCTCTTAGTTGAATGAACACGCGCCATATCATTTTCACAGGTATGTTTCTTCTGGCCTTTACCGGCAGTCTTACTGCTCTTTCGTACGACACGGGATTTTGCCTCGAAACATCGGTTTTGATATTCTCATCAGAAAACCTTCTCAAACTGCTACATACACACCTCAGTGTAACTCTCTTAGTTAATGCACACATTGTCAGGAAATCTCCCTGCTAGCTTCCTATTAGTGTGGAAAGGGAGATCTTTCCCATTACAGCACAGGCCCACTTTCTGTCTGGAATATCCCAATCTAGCTTCTGTAAGAAATGTGTTTCTAAGTTGCTGAATCTAAACAAAGTTTCAACTCTCTTAGTTGAACGAATACACACCATATCATTTTCACAGATATGTTTATTTTGTGTTTTAAAGGCAGTTTTACTGCTATTTCGTACAATACAGGATTTTTCTTGGAAATATCAATTTTGATATTCTCCTCAGAAAACGTCATCAAACTGCTACATACACATATGAGTGTAACTCTCTAAGTTGAATGCACACATTGTGAAGCCATCTCAGTAATAGCTACCTATTAGTGTTTAAGGTGAAATCTTTCCCATTACAGCACACGCCCACTTTACGTTTGGAATATACCAATCTAGCTTCTGTAAGAAATGTGTTTCTAAGCTGCTCAATGTAAACCAAGTTTCAAGTCTGTCAGTTGAATGAACACACACCATATCAGTTTCACAGATGTGTTTCTTCTGTGTTTTACCAGTAGCCTTACTGCTATTCCGTATGACACGGGATTTTGATTTTAAACAACACTTTTGATATTGTCGTCAGAAACGTTCTCAAATTGCTACATGCACACATCAGTGTAACTCTTATGTTAATGCACACGTTGTAAGCCATCTCCGTTATAGCTTCCTATTAGTGTTTAAGGTGGGATTCTTCCCATTACTGCACATGCCCAGTTTCCATCTGGAGTATCCCAATCTAGCTTCTGCAAGAAATGTGTTTCTAAGCTGCTGAATCTAAACAAAGTTTCAACTCTCTTCGTTGAACAACACACACCATATCAGTTTCACAGATATGTTTCTTCTGTGCTTTACCGGCAGTCTTACTACTATTTCGTACAACACGTGATTTTGCTTGGAAACATCAGTTTTGATATTCTGGTCACAAAACGTTCTCAAACTGCTACATACAGACATCAGTGTAACTCTCTAAGTTAATGCACACATTGTCAGGAAATCTCCGTGACAGCTTCCTATTCGTTTTTAAGGTGAGATCTTTCCCGTTTCAGCACATGCCCACTTCCAGTCTGGAATATCCCTATGTAGCTTCTGTAAGAAATGTGTGTCTAAGGTGCTGAATCTAAACAATATTTCAAATCTCTTAGTTGAACGAACACACACCGTATCAGTTTCACTGATACGTTTCTTCTGTGCTTTACCGGCAGTGTTACTGCTATTTGCTATGACACGGGATTCTGCTTCTAAACATCAGTATTGACATTCTCGTCACAACAATTTCTCAAACTGCTACATACACACGTCAGTATAACTCTCTAAGTTGAAGGCGTACATTGTCAATCTTTCTCCTTGATAGCTTCCTATTAGTGTTTAATGTGATATAATTCCCATTACAACACATGCGCAATTTCCGCCTGGAATATCCCATTCTAGCTTCAGTAAGAAATGTGTTTCTGATCTGCTGAATCTAAGCAAAGTTTCAACTCTCTTAGTTGAACGAACTCACACCATATCAGTTTCACAGACATGTTTCTTCTGTGTTTTACCGACAGTCTTACTGCTATTTCGTATGACACGGGATTTTGCTGGGAAACATCCGTTTTGATATTCTCATCGGAAAACCTTCTCAAACTTATGCATACACACATCAGTGTAACTCTGTAAGATGAATGCACACATTGTCAAGAAATCTCCCTGACAGCTTCCTGTAAGTGTGTAAAGTGAGATCTTTCATATTACAGCACATGCCCACGTCCCGTCTGGAATCTCCCAATCTGGCTCCTGTAAGAAATGTGTTTCTAAGGTGATGAATCTAAACAAAGTTTCAACTCTCTTAGTTGAGCGAACACACACCATATAAGTTTCACACATATGTTTCCTCTGTGCTTTATCAGTAGTCTTACTGGTATTTCTTACAACACGGGAATTTGCTTGGAAACATCCATTTTTATATTCTCATCAGAAAACGTTCTCAAACTGCTACATAAACACATCAGTGTAACTCTCTAAGTTGAATGCACACATTGTCAAGAAATCTCCCTGATAGCATCCTATTAGTGTGTAAAGTGACATCTTTCGGGTTACAGCAGATGATCACATTCCATCTTTAATCTCCCAATATAGCTCCTGTAAGAAATGTGTTTCTAAGCTGCTGAATCTAAACAAAGTTTCAACTCCCTTAGTTGAGCGAACACACACCATAACAGTTTCATAGATATTTTCCTTCTGTGCTTTATGGGCAGTGTTACTGCTATTTCGTACGACACAGGATTTTGCTTGGAAACATCAGTTTTGATTTTCTCATCAAAAATCTTTCTGAAACTGCTACATACACACGTCAGTGTAACTCTCTAAGATGAAGGCACACATTGTCAAGCCATCTAATCGATAGCTTCCTATTAGTGTTTAAGATGAGATCTTTCCCATTACAGCAAATGCCAACGTTCCGCCTGGAATATAACAATCTAGCTTCTGTAAGAAAAGTGTTTCTAAGCTGCTGAATCTAAACAAAGTTTCAACTCTCTTAGTTGAACGAACGCACACCATATCAGTTTCACAGACTTGTTTTTTCTGTGCTTTACCGGCAGTGTTACTGCTATTTCGTATGACATGGGATTTTGCTTGGAAACATCAGTTTTGATATTCTCGTCAGAAAACCTTCTCAAACTGCTGCATACACACATCAGTGAAACTCTCTAAGTTGAATGGACACTTTGTCAAGAAATCTCCATGATAGCTTCCTATTAGTGTTTAAAGTGAGTTCTTTAATATTGGAGCACGTGCCCACGTTCCCTATGGAATATCCCCATCTAGTTTCTTAAAGAAATGAGTTCTAAGCTGCTGAATCTAAACAAAGTTTCATCTGTCTTAGTTGAACGAACACACACCATATCAGTTTCACAGACATGCTTTTTCTGTACTTTACTGTCAGTCTTACTGCTATTTTGTACGACACAGGATTTTGCCTGGAAACATCAGTTGTCATATTATCGTCACAAAACTTTCTCAAATTGCTACATACACACGTCAGTGTAACTCTCTAAGTTCAATGCACACATTGTCAAACTATCTCCGTGATATCTTCCTAATAGTTGTTAAGGTGAGATCTTTCCCATGACAATGCATGCCCACTTTCCGTCTGGAATATCCACCTCTAAATTCTGTAAGAAATGTGTTTCTAAGCTGCTGAATCTAAACAAAGTTTCAACTGTCTTAGTTGAACGGACACACATTATATCAGTTTCACAGATATGTTTCTTCTGTGCTTTACAGCAGTCTTACTGGTACTTCTTACAACAAGGGATTTTGCTTGGAAACATCAGTTTTGATATTCTTGTCAGAAATCGTTTTCAATCTGCGACATACACACATCAGTGTAACCCTCTATGTTAATGCACACATTGTCAAGTAATCTCCTTGATAGTTTCCTATTAGTGTTTAAGGTGAGATTTTTCCCATTTCAGCACATGCCCACTTTCCGTCTGGAATATCCAAATCTAGCTTCTGTAAGAAATGTGTTTCTAAGCTGCTGAATCTAAGCAAATTTTCAACTGTCTTAGTTGAACGAACACACAGCATATCAGTTTTACAGATATGTTTTTTCTGTGCTTTACCGGCAGTGATACTGCTGTTTCGTACAACACGGGATTTTACTTGGAAACATCACTTTTGATATTCTCATCAGAAAACTTTCTCAAACTGCTACATACACATGTCAGTATAACTCTCTAAGTTGAAGGCACACATTGTCAATCCATCTCCGTGAAAGCTTCCTATTAGTCTTTAAGGTGAGATCTTTCCCATTACAGCACATGCCCACTTTCCGTCTGGAATATCCCAGTCTAGCTTCTGTAAGAAATGTGTTTCTAAGCTGCTGAATATAAACAAAGTTTCAACTCTCTTCCTTGAACGAACGAACGCACACCACATCAGTTTCACAGACATGTTTCTTCTCCGTTTTAAAGGCAGTCTTACTGCTATTTCTAATGACACAGTATTTTCCTGGGAAACATTAGTTTTGATATTCTCGTCAGAAAACCTTCTCAAACTGCTACATACACACATCAGTGTAACTCTCTGAGTTGAATGCACACATTATCAGGCCATCTCCGTGATTGTTTCCTATTAGTGTTTAAGGTGAGATATTTTCAAATTACAGCACATGCACACGTCCCGTCTGGAATATCCCAATCTAGCTTCTTTAAGAAATGAGTTTCTAAGCTGCTGAATCTAAACAAAGTTTCAGCTCTCTTAGTTGAATGAACACACACCATATCAGTTTACAGATATGTTTATTCTGTGCTTTACCGGCAGTTTACTGCTACTTCGTACGACACAGGATTTTGCTTGGAAACATCAGTTTTGATATTCTCGTCACAAAACTTTCTCAAAGTGCTACATACACACGTCTGTGTAACTCTCTAAGTTGAATGCACATATTGTCAAACCGTCTCCGTGGTAGCTTCCATTAGTGTTTAATTTGAGACTTCTCCCGTTACAGCACTTGCCCACTTTCCGTCTGGAATATCCCAATGAAGCTTCTATAAGAAATGTGTTTCTAAGCTGCTGAATCTAAACAAAGCTTCAACTGTCTTAGTTGAACGAAGACACACCATATCATTTTCACAGTTATGTTTCTTCTGTGCTTTACCAGCAGTGTTACTGCTATTTTGTATGACACGGGAGTTTTTCTTGGAAACATAAGTTTTGATATTCTCGTCAGAAAACGTTCTCAAACTGCTACATAACACATCAGTGTAACTCTCTAAGTTAATGCACACGTTGTCAAGAAATCTCCGTGATATCTTCCAATTGGTGTTTAAGGGGAGAACTTTCCCATTAGAGCACATGCCAACTTTCCGTCTGGAATTCCCTATCTAGCTTCCGTAAGAAATGTGTTTCTAAGCTGCTAAATCTAAACACAGTTTCAACTCTCCTAGTTAAACAAACACACACCATATAGTTCACAGCTATGTTTCTTCTGTGCTTAACAAGCAAGTTTACTGCTTTTTTACGACATGGGATTTTGCTTGGAAACATTAGTTTTATATTCTCGTCACAAAACTTTCTCAAACTGCTACATACACACATCAGTGTAAACTCTCTACAATGAATGCACACATTGTAGGAAATCTCCATGAAAGCTCCTATTAGTGTTTAAGGTGAGATCTTCCCATTACAACACATCCCCAGTTTCCGTCTGGAATATCCCCACCTAGCTACTGTAAGCAACGTGTTTAAAGCTGCTGAACCTAAACAAAGTTTCAACTCTCTTAGTTGAACAACACACACCATATCAGTTTAAAGATATGTTTCTTCTGTGCTTTTCCGGCAGTTTACCGCTCCTTTGTACGACACAGGATTTTGCTAGGTGATATAGTTTTGATATTCTTGTCAGAAAACTTTCTCAAACTCCTACATACACACATCAGTGTAACTCTCTAAGTTGAATGCACACATTGTCAAGCCATCTCCGTGTTAGCTTCCTATTGGTGTTTAAGGTGAGACCTTTCCCATTGCCGCACATGTCAACTTTCCATCTGGAATATCCTAATCTTGGTTCTGTAAGAAAGGTGTTTCTGTAGAGATCCAAGATGGCCGATTAGCAGCAGCTCAGGATTGTAGCTCCCACTGAAAGCACAGGGAGTGTGTGGACACCACATTTTCAGATGAATTTTCATTGCCCCACGGACCAAGAGATTCTTGGTGGAGGAGCCCCATGGGTCGCCAGCGCGACCCTTTTGGAGGGGGTAGCCGTTTTGCAGGTGCCCATAATGCGGCGGTGCTCAGTCCAGAGTATACGGGACTTAGTGCCCTTTTAGTTGGCGTTTGGAGCTCCGGGAAAGCCGAGTCTCCTATTCAGCTGATTCAAAAGCGGACTGAAGTGGGGGAACCAGACCAGGAGATTCCTGGGCAGAAAAGCGCCACGAATCTTAAGACTACTGTTTCCGCCGGCGTAGTGGGTCACTGCAGGGGAAGGCTGGACCCCCTCCAATAAAAAAAATAAAATAAAAACAGCAGTTGAAACTGCTGAAGATTGAGAGTTTCACAGCAAGTACAGCTGAACCCGGGAAGGTCCAGCTCGGTGGGGAGGGGCATCCACTAAGGAAAATTAAGAAATAGAAAAAAATTTATACCAACAAGCTGGACGTCCACTCAGAGACCTAATCTGAAAGTTAGCAATTACACGGACGACAGGTGGGTAAATCCACAAAGATGGGAAGAAACCAGCTCAAAAACACTAAAACAACCAAAATCAGAATGCCTCTCCTCCTACAGAGGATTGCAGTGCGTCATCACCAATTGGACAAGGCCTGATAGAAAATGAATGTGAGGAATCAACAGAATCAGGCTTCCCAAGGTGAATAATGAGAAACTTCTATGAGCTAAAAGAACATGTTCTAGCCCAATGCAAGGAAACTGAGAACCTTAAAAAGGTTTCACGAAATGTTCATGAGAATGGACAATTTAAAGAGGTATATAAGTGAATTAATGGAGCTGAAAAACACAATATGAGAACTTCAAGAAGTATGCACAAGTTTTAACAGTCTAATTCATCAAGCAGAAGAAAGGATTTAGAGGTCGAAGATCAACTTAATGAAATAAAACGAGAATACAAGATTAGAGAAAAAGGGTAAAAAGGAATGAGCAAAGTCTCCAAGAAATATGGGACTATGTGAAAAGACCTAATCTACGTTTGATAGGTGTACCTGAATGTGAGGAAGAGAATGAATCCAAGCTGGAAAATATTTTTCAGGATATTATCCAGAAAACTTTCCTAACCTAGAAGGCAAGACAATACCCAACTCCAGGTAATAAAGAACACCACAAAGATATTCCTCAAAAAGAGCAACCCCAAGGCACATAATCATTAGATTCATCAGGGTTGAAACGAAGGAAAAAATACTACGGGCAGCCAGAGAGAAGGTTAGGTTACCCACAAGGGGAAGCCTATAGACTCACAGCTGATCTCTCAGCAGAAACCCTACAAGCCAGAAAGAGTGGGGGCCAATATTCACATCCTTAAGAAAAGAACTTTCAACCCAGAATTTCATATCCAGCCAAACTAAGTTTATAAGTGAAGGAAAAATAAACTTTTTTACAAACAAGCAAGTACTCAGAGATTTCATTACCACCAGGCCTGCTTTACAAGAGCTTCTAAAGAGGCACTATATATAGAAAGGAACAATCAGTATCAGCCACTTCAAACAACCCATCAGTATGCTGCATCCAATCCATCTTACATGCAAGGATATACAGAGACTCAAAACAAAGGGATGGAGGAAGATTTGCCAACCAAATGGAGAGCAAAAAATAAATAAATAAATAAATAAAGCAGTAGTTGCAATTCTCATCTCTATAAAATAGACTTTAAAGTAAAAGAAACCGAAAGAGATAAGAAGGACATTGTATAATGGTAGAGGGATCAATGTAACGTGAAGAGCTAACGAGCCTAAGTCTATGTGCACCCAATATAGGAGCACCCAGATACATAGGGAACTGCTTGGTGACTTACAAAGAGACTTGGACTCCCACACAATAATGGTGGGAGATTTAACATTACATTGTCAATATTGGAAGATTAATGGGGCAGAAGGTTAAGAAGGATGCCCGGGAGTTGAACTTAAACCTCAAACAAGTAAACTTAATAAACATTTGCAGAACCCTCTACTCCAAACCACAAAATATACATTTTTTTTCAGCAACACACACATATTCTAAAAGACACATGGTTGGGAGAGATCACTCCCTAGCAACTGCAAGCATTCATAGGTTTAAATGAAATATTGGTTGGCTGTTTGTTTGTTATTTTCCTCCCTTTTTCCTTCCTGTCTCAATGTAAACACAATTATTAGTATAAAAAAGCTTTTATATCCATTTACACTGCATTCCAGCCTGGGTAAAGAGCAAGATTCCTGTTCTCTCTCCCCTTTTTTTTTCTCTTCTTTTTCTCATTCTTTTTCTTTTTCCTTCTTTCTCTTTTTTTTTTAAAAAAAAAAATAGGCTTCTCACAAAAAACTGTCCTTCTCCCGATTAGATGAAAGGGTCCATTTGCTTCTATGAAGATGAGAATGCCAAAGGCAAAGGCTGTGGCCTTTGTACCATCTCCACAAACCACTGGATACCTACCTGGAATATTGGCCATTCTCTCCTCTTTATTGATTGTCTCTCCATTTCCTAAAACTGTGTTCATGGCCCTGGGGCCTTCTAAAGAGAAAGTGGCAATGTGTGCTGTGGACCAAATAAAAGTAATGACCACCTCTGTTTGGTGTCCAGAGCTACATTCCTTCTGGCCAGGAATAGGGTGGCCTTCCCTTCAAAGCAAGGCAGGACAGGTTTACAAAAAAAAAGACTGTAGCAGCTAATACAAAAGCACATTTAAATACACAGACCAGTGACACTATACAGCAACCACACAAACAAGCTTTCATAATAACCAGCTAACAACACAATGACAGGATCAAATCCATGCATATAAATAGTAACCTTGGATATAAATGAGCTAAATGCCCCATTTAAAAGGCACAGAGTGGAAAGCTGGATATAAAAGCAAGACCCAGTGATATGCTGTCTTTAAGAGACTCATCTCACATGGGATGACAGCCATAGACTCAAAATAAAGAGATGGAGGAAATCCACCAAGCAACTGGAAATCAGAAAAGAAGCAGAGGCTGCAATCCCAATTTCCGACAAACAGACTTTAAGTCAACAAAAATCCAAAACAACAAAGAAGGGCATTACATGATGGTTAAGGGTTTTTAATTCAACAAGACCTAACTGTCCTAAATATATCTGCACCCAACATGAGGGCACCCAGATTCATAAAGCTAGTTTTTAGAGACCTACAAACAGGCAGACTCCCACACAATAATGGGGAGCTTTCAATACTCCATTGAAAGTACTAGACAGACAATCAAGACAGAAAATTAACAAAGATATTCAGGACCTAAACTAATATTGCACCAAATGGATCTGATAGACCTCTATAGAACTCTTTACTCCCACCCCTACAAAAACAGATATACATTCTTCTCATTGCCACATGACATAAAAAAAAAAGAGAGAAATGTGTTTCTAAGCTACTGGGTCTACAGAGTTTCAACTCTCTTAGTTAACGAAGACACAACATATCACTTTCATGGATATGTTTCTTCTGTGTTTTACCTGCATTCTTACTGCTATTTCGTACAACACGGGATTTTCCTTGGAAACACAGTTTTGATATTCTTTACAGAAAACATACTCAAACTGCTACATAAACACATCAGTGTAGCTCTTAGGTTGAATGCACACGTTGTCAATCCAACTACGTGATAGCTTCCTGTTAGTGTTAAAGGTGAGATATTTCCCACTACAGCATATGCCCACTTTCAGTCTGGAATATCCCTATCTAGGTACTGTAAGAAATGTGTTTCTAAGTACTAATCTAAACAGTTTCAACTCTCTTAGTTAACGAACACACAAAATAGAATTTTCACCGATATGTTTCTTCTGTGTTTTACCGGCAGTCTTACTGCTATTTCGTACGACATGGGAATTTGCTTGGAAATATCAGTTTTGATATTGTCGTCACAAAACTTTCTCAAACTGCTACATACACACATGAGTGAAACTCTCTAAGTTGAATGCCCACATTGTAAGAATTTTCCATGAAATCTCCTATTAGTGTGTAAGATGAGATATTTAACATTACAGCACTTGCCCACTTTCCGTCTGGAATATCCCAATTAGCTCTGTAAGAAATGTATTTCTTAGCTTCTGAATCTAAAGAAAGTTTCAACTCTCTTAGTTGAGGAAACACACACCATATCAGTTTCACAACATTTTTCTTCTGTGCTTTACCGGGCAGTGTTACTGCTATTTCGTACTACACGGGATTTTGCTTGGAATCACCTGTTTTGACATTCTCGTAGAAAACGTTCTCAAACTGCTATATACACACATCAGTGTAAGTCTCTAAGTTGAATGCACATATCCTCAAGCCAACTCCGTGATAGCTTCCTACTAGTGTTTAAGGTGAGATGTTTCCAATTACAGTGCTTACTCACTTTCTGTCTGGAATAACCCCATCTACGTTCTGTAAGAAATGTATTTCTAAGCTGCTGAATATAAACAAAGTTTCAACTCTTTAGTTAATAAAACACACCATATCAGTTTACATATATGTTTCTTCTGTGCTTTACCGGCAGTCCTCTGCTATTTCGTAAGACACGGGATTTTGCTTGGAAACATCTGTTTTGATATTCTCTTAGAAAACATTTTCAACCTGCTACATACACACATCAGTGTAATTGTCTAAGTGCACACATTTTCAAGAAATCTCCGTGATGGCTTCCTATTAGGGTATCTGATAAGATCATTTTCATTACACCACATGCTTATTTTCCGTCTGGAATATCCCAATCTAGCTCCTGTAAAAAGTGTGTTTCTAAGCACCTTAATCTAAACAAAGCTTCAACCATCTTAGTTGAACGAAGAGACACCATATAGTTTCGCAGAATGTTTCTTCTGCGTTTTACTGAGCAGTGTTATGCTATTTCGTTTTACACGGGATTTGGCTGGGAAACATCAGTTTTGATATTATCGTCAGAAAACATTCTCAAACTGCTACATACACACATCAGTGTAACTCTCTAAGTTGAATGCACACATTGTCAAAGCATCTCCGTGATAGCTTCCTATGAGTGTTTAAGGTGAGATCTTTCAAATTACAGCACATGCCCACTTTCCCTCTGTAATATCCCAATCTAGTCTTATGAAAGAAATGGGTTTCTAAGCTGCTGAATCTGAACAAAGTTTCAACTCTCTTAGTTGAACCAACACACATCAAATAGTTTCATAGATATGTTTCTTCTGTGGTTTGTCGGCAGTCTTACTGCTATTTCATAGGACAAGGGATTTTTCTTGGAACATAGTTTTGATATTCTCGTCACAAAAGTTTCTCAAACTGCTGCATACACACGTCTGTGTAACATCTGTATCTTGAATTCACACATTGTCAAGAAATATCCTTGATAGCTTCCTATTAGTGTTTAAAGTGAGATCTTTCCCATTACAGCACATGCCCACTATCCGTCTGGAATATCCCAATCTAGCTTCTCTAAGAAATGTGTCTCTAAGCTGCTGAATCTAAACAAAGTTTAAGTCTGTTAGTTGAACGAACACACACCATATCAGTTTCAAAGATATCTTTCTTCTGTGCTTTACTGGCAGTGTGTACTGCTATTTCGTATGACACGGGATTTTGCTTGGAAACATCAGTTTTGATATTCTCGTCAGAAAACGTTTTCAAATTGCTACATTCACACATCAGTGTAACTCTTTAAGTTAATGCACACATTGTCAAGAAATCTCCCTGATATCTTCCTATTAGTGTATAAAGGGAGATCTTTCCCATTACAGAACATGCCCACTTTCCGTCTGGAATATCCCAATCTAGCTTCTGTAAGAAATATTTTTCTAAGCTGCTGAATCTAAACAAACTTTCAACTCTCTTAGTTGAATGAAAACACAAAATATCAATTTCACAGATATGTTTCTTCTGTGCTTTACCGGCAGTCTTTCTGCTATTTCTTACCAGACGGGAATTTTGCTTGGAAACATCAGTTTTGATATTCTAGTCACAAAACGTTCTCAAACTGCTACATACACACACTCAGTGTAACTCTCTAAGTTGAATGCACACATTGTAGGAAATCTCCATGATAGCTCCCTATTAGTGTTTAAGGTGAGATCTTTCCCATTACAGCACATGCCCACTTTCCGTCTGGAATATCCCAATCTAGCTTCTCTAAGAAATGTGTTTCTAAGCTGCTAAATCTAAACACAGTTTCAACTCTCTTTAGTTGAACAAACACACACCATAGAGTTTCACAGATATGTTTCTTCTGTGCTTTACCGGCAGTATTACTACTATTTCGTAAACACAGGATTTTGATTGGAAACATCAGTTTTGATATTCTCGTTAGAAAACGTTCTCAAACTGCTACATACACACATCAGTGTAACTCTCTAAGTTGAATGCACACATTGTCAAGACATCTCCGTGATAGCTTCCTATTAGTGTGTAAGTTGAGATCTCCCATTACAGAACATGCCCACTTTTCCGTCTGGAATATCCCAATCTAGCTTCTCTAAGAAATGTGTTTCTAAGCTACTCAATCTAAACAAAGTTTCAACTCTCTTAGTTGAACGAACACACACCATATCAGTTTCACAGATATGTTTCTTCTGTGCTTTACCAGTAGTCTTACTACTCTTTCATAGGACACGGGATTTTGCTTGTAAACATCAGTTTTGATATTCTCCTAGAAAACGTTCTCAAACTGCTACATACACACATCAGTGTAACTCTCTAAGTTAATGCACACATTGTCAAGCCATCTCCGTGATAGCTCCTATTAGTGTTTAAGGTGAGATCTTTCCATTACAGCACATACCCACTTTCTCTCTTGAATATCCCAATCTAGCTTCTGTAAGAAATGTGTTTCTAAGCTGCTAAATCTAAACAAAGTTTCAACTCTCTTAGTTGAACGAACACACACCATATCAGTTTCACAGATATATTTCTTCTGTGCTTTACCAGCAGTATTATTGCTATTTCTTAGGACATGGGATTTTGCTTGGAAACATAAGTTTTGATATTGTCGTCAGAAAATCTTCTCAAACTGCTACATACACACATCAGTGTAACTCTCTAAGTTGAATGCACACATTGTCAAGAAATCTCCGTGATAGCTTCCTATTAGTGTTTAGGTGAGATCTTTCCCATTAAAACACATGCCCACTTTCCGCCTGGAATATCCCAATCTAGCTTCCATAAGAAATGTGTTTCTAAGCTGCTGAATCTAAACAAAGTTTCACCTCTCTTAGTTGAACGAACACACACCATATCAGTTTCACAGATATATTTTTTCTGTGCTTTACTCAGTATCTTATTGCTATTTTGTACGACACGGGGATTTTGCTGGGAAACATCAGTTTTGATATTCTTGTCAGAAAACCTTCTCAAACTGCTACATACACACATCAGTGTAACTCTCTAAGTTGAATGCACACATCGTCAAGAAATCTCCCTGATAGATTCCTATTAGTGTGTAAAGTGAGATCTTTACCAATTACAGCACATGAACACTTTCCGTCTGGAATATCCCAATCTAGCTCCTGTAAGAAATGTGTTTCTAAGCTGCCGAATCTAGAAAAAGTTTCATACTCTCTTAGTTGAACGAACACACACCAAGTCTGTTTCACAGATATGTTTCTTCTGTGCTTTACCGGTAGTCTTAGTGCTATTTCGTACGACACGGGATTTTGCTTGGAAACATCAGTTTTGATATTCTCGTCAGAAAACGTTCTCAAACTGCTACATACACACGTCAGTGTAACTCTCTAAGGTTAATGCACACATTGTCAAGCCATCCCGCGATAGCTTCCTATTAGTGTTTAAAGGGGAGATCTTTCCCATTACAAAACAGCCCACGTTTCCGTCTGTAATATCCCAATCTAGCTTCTGTAAGAAATGTGTTTCTAAGCTGCTGAATCTAAACAAAGTTTCAACTCTCTTAGTTGAACGAACACACACCATATCAGTTTCACAGATAGGTTTGTTCTAGGTTTTAAAGGCAGTCTTACTGCTATTTCCTATGACACAGGATTTTGCTTGGAAACATAGTCTTTGATATTCTCATCACAAAACTTCTGAAACTGCTACATACACACGTCAGTGTAACTGTCTAAGTTGAAGGCACACATTGTCAAGCCATCTCCATGATACCTTAATATTAGTGTTTAAGGTTAGATCTTTCAAATTACAGCACAGGCCCACTTTCCCTCTGGAATATCCCAATCTAGCTCTGTAAGAAATGTGTTAATAAGCTGCTGAATCTAAACAAAGATTCAAATCTCTTAGTTGTACGAACACACACCATAACACTTTCACAGATATTTTTATCTGTGCTTTACCGAGCAGTCTTACTGCTATTTCGTACGACACGGGATTTTGCTTAGAAACATCAGTTTTGATATTCTCGTCAGAAAACGTTCTCAAACTGCTACATACACACATCAGTGTAACTCTCTAAGTTAAATGCACACATTGTCAACACATCTCCGTGATAGCTTCCTATTAGTGTTTAAGGTGAGATATTTCCCTTTACAGCACATGCTCACTTTTCGCATGGAATATCCCATCTAGCTTCCTTAAGAAATGTGTTTCTAAAGCTGCTGAATCTAAACAAAGTTTCAACTCTCTTAGTTAAACGAACACACACCATATCAGTTTCACAGATATGTTTCTTCTGTGCTTTACCAGCAGTCTTAGTGCTATTTCGTATGACACGGGATTTTGCTTGGAAACATCAGTTTTGATATTCTCGACACAAAACTTTCTCAAACTGCTACATACACACTTCAGTGTAACTCTCTAAGTTAATACACACATTGTCAAGAAATCTCCGTGATAGCTTCCTATTAGTGTTTAAGGTGAGATCTTTCCTATTACACCACATGCCCACTTTCCGTCTGGAATATCTCAACTCTAACTTCTGTAAGAAATGTGTTTCTAAGCTGCTGAATCTAAACAAAGTTTCAACTCTCTTAGTTGAACGAACACACACCATATCAGTTTCATAGATATGTTTCTTCTGTGCTTTACCAGCAGTCTTACTGCTATTTTTTACAACAAGGGATTTTGCTTGGAAACATCAGTTTTGATATTCTCGTCAGAAAATCGTTCTCAAACTGCTACATACACACATCAGTGTAACTCTCTAAGTTAATGCACACATTGTCAAGAAATCTCCGTGGTAGTTTCCTATTAGTGTTTAAGGTGAGATCTTACCCATTACAGCACATACCCACTTTCCGTCTGCAATATCCAAATCTAGCTTCTTTAAGAAATGTGTTTCTAAGCTGCAGAATCTAAGCAAAGTTTCAACTCTCTTAGTTCAACGAACAAACACCATATCAGTTTACAGATATGTTTTTCTGTGCTTTACTGGCAGTCTTACTGCTATTTCATACGACACAGGATTTTACTTGGAAACTTCAGTTTTGATATTCTCGTCACAAAACTTTCTCAAAGTGCTACATACACACATAGTGTAACTCTCTAAGTTGAATGCACACATTGTCAAGCCATCTCCGTGATAGATTCCTATTAGTGTTTAAGGTGAGATCTTTCAAATTTCATCACATGCCCACTTTCCGTCTGGAATATCCCAATCTAGCTTCTGTAAGAAATGTGTTTCTAAGATGCTGAATCTAAACAAAGTTTCAACTCTCTTAGTTGAACGAACAACACACACCATATCAGTTTCACAGACATGTTTCTTCTGTGTTTTAACGGCATTCTTACTGCTATTTCCTATGACACAGGATTTTACTTGGAAACGTCAGTTTTGCTATTCTCGTCAGAAAACCTTCTCAAACTGCTACATACACACATCACAGTAACTCTCTAAGTTGAATGCACGTATTGTCAAACCATCTCCGTGATAGCTTCCAATTAGTGTTTAAGATCAGATTCTTCCCATTACAGCACATGCCCACTTTCCGTCTGGAATATACCAATGTTGCTTCTGTAAGAAATGTGTTTCTATGCTGCTGAATCTAAACACAGTTTCAACTCTGTTAGTTGAATGAACACACACCATATCAGTTTCAAATTTATCTTCTGTTCTTTAACCGCAGTCTGACTGCTGTTTCGTATGACACGGGATTTTGCTTGGAAACATCAGTTTTGATGTTCTCATCAAAAAATGTTCTAAAACTACTACATACACAGGTCGGTGTAACTCTCTTACTTGAATGCACACATTGTCAAGAAATCTCCCTGATAGCTTCCTATTAGTGAATAAAGTGAGATCTTTCCCATTACAACACAGGCCCATGTTCCGTCTGGAATATCCAATTCTAGCTCCTGTAAGAAATGTGTTCCTAAGCTGCTGAATCTAAACACAGTTTCAAATCTCTTAGTTGAAAGAACACACACAATATCAATTTCACAGATGTGTTTCTTCTGTGCTTTACCAGCAGTGTTACTGCTTTTTCGTACGACACGGGATTTTGCTTGGAAACATCGGTTTTGATATTCTCCTCATAAAACTTTCCCAAAGTGCTACATACACACGTCAGTGTAACTCTCTAAGTTGAATGCACACATTGTCAAACCATCTCCGTGATAACTTCCTATTAGTGTTTAAGGTGAGATCTTTCCCATTACAGCACATGCCCACTTTCCATCTGGAATATCCCAATCCAGCTTATGTAAGAAATGTGTTTCAAAGCTGCTGAATCTAAATAAAGTTTCAAGTCTCTTAGTTGAACGAACACACACCATATCAGTTTCACAGATATGTTTCTTCTGTGCTTTACCGGCAGTCTTGCTGCTGTTTCGTAGGACACGGGATTTTTCTTGGAAACATCAGTTTTGATATTCTTGTCACAAAAGTTTCTCAAACTGCTGCATACACACATCAGTGTACATCTATAACATGAATTCACACATTGTCAAGAAATATCCTTGATAGCTTCCTATTAGTGTTTAAAGTGAGATCTTTCCCATTACAGCACATGCCCACGTTCCGTCTGGAATATCCCAATCTAGCTTCTGAAAGAAATGTGTTTCTAAGCTGCTGAAGCTAAAAAAATTTCAATTCTGTTAGTTGAACGAACACACACCATATCATTTTCAAATTTATATTTCTTCTCTGCTTTTCCGGCAGTCTGACTGCTGTTTCGTATGACACGGGATTTTGCTTGGAAACAACAGTTTTGATATTCTCCTAAGAAAATGTTCTCACACTGCTACATACACACGACAGTGAAATTCTCTAAGTTTAATGCACACATTGTCAAGAAATCTCCCTGATAGCTTCCTATTAGTGAGTGAAGTGAGATCATTCCCATTACAGCACATGCTCACGTTCCATCTGGAATATCCCAATGTAGCTCCTGTAAGAAATGTGTTTCTAAGCTGCTGAATCTAAACACAGTTTCAACTCTCTTAGTTGAACGACACACACCATATCAATTTCACAGATGTGTTTCTTCTGTGCTTTACCAGAAGTGTTACTGCTATTTCATACCACACGGGATTTTGCTAGGAAACATCAGTTTTGATATTCTTGTCAAAAAACTTTCTCAAACTGCTACATACACACATCAGAGAAACTCTCTAACTTGAATGCACACATTGTCAAGAAATCTCCATGAAAGCTTCTATTGCTGTTTAAGGTGAGATCTTTCCCATTACAGCACATGCCCACTTTCCGTCTGGAATATCCCAATCTAGCTTGTCTAAGAAATGTGTTTCTAAGCTGCTGAATCTAAACAAAGTTTCAAGTCTGTTAAGTTGAACGAAAACACACCATATCAGTTTCAAAGGTATCTTCCTTCTGTGCTTTACCGGCAGTCGGACTGCTGTTTCGTACGACAGAGGATTTTGTGTGGAAACATCAGTTTTGATATTCTCGTCAGAAAACGTTCTCAAACTGCTACATACACACACAAGTGTAACTCTCTAAGTTGAATGCACACATTGTGAAGCCATCTCCGTGATAGCTTCCTTTTAGTGTTTAAGGCGAGATCTTTCCTATTACAGCACATGCCCACTTCGTGTCTGGATTATCCCAACCTAGCTTCTGTAAGAATAGTGTTTCTAAGCTGCTGAATCTAAACAAAGTTTCAACTCCCTTTGTTGAACGAAAACATACCATACCAGTTTCACAGATATGTGTTTTCTGTGTTTTACCAGCATCCTTACTGCTATTTCGTGGGAGACGGGATTTTGCTTGTAAACACCAGTTTTGTTATTCTCGTCAGAAAACCTTCTAAAACTGCTACTTACACAAATCAGTGTAACTCTCTAAGTTGAATACACACATTGTCAAGCCATCTCCGTGATAGATTCCCATTAGTGTTTAAGGTGAGATCTTTCAAATTACAACACAAGCCCACTTTCCGTCTGGAATATCCCAATCTAGCTTCTGTAAGAAAAGTGTTTCTAAGATGCTGAATCTAAACAAAGTTTCAACTGTCTTAGTTGAACGAACACACACCATATCAGTTTCACAGACATGTTTCTTCTGTTCTTTAGCGGCATTATTACTGCTATTTCCTACGACAAAGGATTTTGCTTGGAAACGTCAGTTTTGGTGTTCTCATCACAGAAATTTCTCAAACTGCTACATACACACGTCAGTTTATCTCTCCAAGTTAAATGCACACTTTGTCAAGCCATCTCCGTGATAGCTCCCTATTAGTGTTGAAGGTGAGATCTTTCCATTACAGCACACATCCACATTCTGTCTTTAATATCCCAATCTAGCTTCTGTAAGAAATGTGATTCTAAGGTACAGAATCAAAACACAATTTCAACTCTCTTAGTTGAACGAACACACACCATATCATTTTCAAAGTTATGTTTCTTCTGTGCTTTACCGGCAGTCTGACTGCTGTTTCATATGACACGGGATTTTGCTTGGTAACATCAGTTTTCATATTCTCCTCAGAAAACGTTCTCAAACTGCTACATACACACGTCAGTGTAACTCTCTAAGTTGAATGCACACATTGTCAAGAAATCTCCCTGATAGCTTCCTTTTGGTGTTTAAATTGAGATGTTTCCCATTACAGCACATGCCAACCTTCCATCTGGAATATCCCAATCTAGCTCCTGTAAGAAATGTGTTTCTAAGCCGCTAATCTAAACACAGTTTCAACTCTCTTAGTTGAACGAACACACACCATATCAATTTCACAGATGTGGTTCTTCTGTGCTTTACCGGCAGTGTTACTGCTATTTTCTACCACACGGGATTTTGCTTGGAAACATCAGTTTTGATATTCTCCTAGCAAAACTTTTGCAAACTGCTACATACACACATCAGCGAAACTCTCTAACTTGAATGTACACATCTCAAGAAATCTCCATGAAAGCTCCTATTGCTGTTTAAAGTGAGATCTTTCCCATTACAGCACTTGCTCACTTTCCATCTGGAATATCCCAATCTAGCTTATGTAAGAATTGTGTTTCAAAGCTGCTGAATCTAAACAAAGTTTCAACTCTCTTACATGAACAAACACACACTATATCAGTTTCACAGATGTGGTTTTTCTGTGCTTTAGCAGCAGTGTTACTACTATTTCGTACGACACGGGATTTTGCTTATAAACATCTGTTTTGATATTGTCGTCACAAAACTTTCTCAAACTGCTACATAAACACGTCAGTGTAACTCTCTAAGTTGAATGCACACATTGTCAATCCATCTCCGTGATAGCTTAATATTACTGTTTAAGGTGGGATCTTTCCCATTACAGAGCACGCCCACTTTCTGTCTGCAATATCCCAATCTAGCTACTGTAAGAAATGTGTTTCAAAGCTGATGAACGTAAACAAAATTTCAACTCTCTTCGTTGAACGAACACACACCGTATCAGTTTCAAATTTATCTTTATTCTCTACTTTACCGGGAGTCTGACTGCTGTTTCGTACCACACGGGATTTTGCTTGGAAACATCAGTTTTGATATTCTCTCACAAAACGTTCTCAAACTGCTACATACACACGTCACTGTAACTCTCTAAGTTATGGCACACATTGTCAAGAAATCTCCATTATAGCTTCCTATTAGCGTTTAAGGTGAGATTTTCCCATTACACCACATGTCCACTTTCCGTCTGGAATATCCCAATCTGCCTTCCGTAAGAAATGTTCTTCTAAGCTGCTGAATCTAAACAAAGTTGCAAGTGTCTTAGTTGAACCAACACACACCATATGAGTTTCACAGATATGAATTTTCTGTGCTTCATAGGCAGTGTTACTGCTATTTCGTACGACAAGGGATTTAGCTTGGAAACATCAATTTAGATATTCTCGTCACAAAACTTTCTCAAACTGCTATATACACACATCAGTGTAACTCCCTATGTTGGATACACACAATGTCAAGTCATCTCCGTGATATCTTCCTATTAGTGTGTAAAGTGAGATCTTTCCCATTACAGCACATGCCCACTTTCCGTCTGGAATATCCCAATCCAGCTTCTGTAAGAAATGTGTTTCTAAGCTGCTGAATCTAAACAAAATTTCAACTCTGTTAGTTGAACGAGCACACACCATATCAGTTTCACAGATATGTTTCTTCTGTGCTTTACCGGCAGTCTGACTGCTGTTTCATAAGACACGGGATTTTGCTTGGAAACCTCAGTTTTGATATTCGCATCACAAAACGTTCTCAAACTGCTATATACACATATCAGTGTAACTCCCTATGTTGAATACACACATTGTCAAGCCATCTCCATGATATCTTCCTGTTAGTGTTTAAGGTGAGATATTTCCCATTACAGCACATGCCCACGTTCCATCTGGAATATCCCAATCTAGCTCCTGTAAGAAATGTGTTTCTTAGATGCTGAATCTAAACAATGTTTCAACTCTGTTGGTTGAACGAACACAAACCATATCATTTTCAAAGTTATCTTTCTTCTGTGCTTTACCAGCAGTCTGACTGCTGTTTCGTACAACACGGGATTTTTCTTGGAAACATCAGTTTTCATATTCTCGTCAGAAAACATTCTCAAAACTGCTACATACACACGTCAGTGTAACTCTCTAAGTTGAATGCACACATTGTCAAGAAATCTCCCTGATAGCTTCCTATCAGTGAGTAAAGTGACACCTTTCCTATTACAGCACATGCCCACGTTCCGTCTGGAATATCCAATCTAGCTCCTGTAAGAAATGTGTTTCTAAGCTGCTGAATGAACACACAGTTTCAAATCTGTTAGTTGAACGAACACACACCATATCAACTTCACAGATGTGTTTCTTCTTTTTTTTTTCTTTTATTGTATTTTAGGTTTGGGGGTACATGTGAAGGACATGGAAGATTGTTGCATAGGTACACACGTGGCAGTGTGATTTGCTGCCTTCCTCCCCCATCACCTATATCTGGCATTTCTCCCCATGTTATCCCTCCCCAACTCCCCACCCCCAGTATCCCTCCCCTTTTTTCTCCCCGACAGACCCCAGTGTGTGATACTCCCCTCCCTGTGTCCATGTGTTCCCATTGTTCAGCACCCGCCTATGAGTGAGAACATGCGGTGTTTGATTTTCTGTTCTTGTGTCAGTTTGCTGAGAATGATGGTTTCCAGGTTCATCCATGTCCCTACAAAGGACACGAACTCATCATTTTTGATGGCTGCATAATATTCCATGGTGTATATGTGCCACATTTTCCCTGTCCAGTCTATCATCGATGGGCATTTGGGTTGGTTCCAAGTCTTTGCTATTGTAAACTGTGCTGCAATGAACATTCGTGGGCATGTGTCCTTATAGTAGAATGATTTATAGTCTTTTGGATATATACCCAGTAATGGGATTGCTGGATCAAATGGAATTTCTATTTCTAGGTCCTTGAGGAATCGCCACACCATCTTCCACAATGGTTGAACTAATTTACACTCCCACCAACAGTGTAAAAGCGTTCCTATTTCTCCATATCCTCTCCAGCATCTGTTGTCTCCAGATTTTTTAATGATCACCATTCTAACTGGCGTGAGATGATATCTCAATGTAGTTTTGATTTGCATTTCTCTAATGACCAGTGATGATGAACATTTTTTCATATGTTTGTTGGCTTCATGCATGTCTTCTTTTGTAAAGTGTCTGTTCATATCCTTCGCCCACTTTTGAATGGGCTTGTTTGTTTTTTCTTGTAAATCTGTTTCATTTCTTTGTAGATTCTGGTTATCAGCCCTTTGTCAGATGGGTAGACTGCAAAAATTTTTTCCCATTCTGTTGGTTGCCGATTCACTCTAATGACTGTTTCTTTTGCTGTGCAGAAGCTGTGGAGTTTGATTAGGTCCCATTTGTCTATTTTGGCTTTTGTTGCCACTGCTTTTGCTGTTTTGGTCATGAAGTCCTTGCCTACGCCTATGTCCTGAATGGTTTTGCGTAGATTTTCTTCTAGTGTTTTTATGGTGTTAGGTCTTATGTTTAAGTCTTTAATCCATCTGGAGTTAATTTTAGTGTAAGGTGTCAGGAAGGGGTCCAGCTTCTGCTTTCTGCACATGACTAGCCAGTTTTCCCAACACCATTTATTAAACAGGGACTCGCTTCAACATTGTATCTCAAAATGATAAAAGCTATTTACGACAAACCAACAGCCAATATCATACTGAATGGGCAAAAACTGGAAGCATTCCCTTTGAAATCTGGTACTAGACAAGGATGTCCTCTCTCACCACTCCTATTCAATATAGTACTGGAAGTTCTAGCCAGAGCAATCAGGCAAGAAAAAGAAATAAAGGGTATTCAAATAGGAAAGGAGGAAGTCAAATTGTGTCTATTTGCAGACGATATGATTGTATATCTAGAAGACCCCATCGTCTCAGCCCAAAATCTCCTGAAACTGATAAGCAACTTCAGTAAAGTCTCAGGATATAAAATCAATGTGCAAAAATCACAAGCATTCCTATACACCAATAACAGACTTAAAGACAGCCAAATCAAGAACCAACTGCCATTCACAATCGCTACAAAGAGAATAAAATACCTAGGAATACAACTAACAAGGAACGTAAAGGACCTCTTCAAGGAGAATTACAAACCACTACTCAATGAAATAAGAGAGGACACAAACAGATGGAGAAATATTCCATGTTCATGGCTAGGAAGAATCAATATTGTCAAAATGGCCATACTGCCCAAAGTAATTTACAGATTCAATGCTATCCCTATCAAGCTACCAATGACCTTCTTTGAAGAACTGGAGAAAACCACCTTAAACTTCATATGGAACCAAAAGAGAGCCCGCATAGCCAAGTCAATTCTAAGCAAAAAGAACAAAGCTGGAGGCATCACACTCCCGGACTTCAAATTATACTACAAAGCTACAGTAATCAAAACAGCATGGTACTGGTACCAAAACAGAGATATAGACCAATGGAACAGGACAGAGACCTCCGACGCAACACAACACATCTACAACCACCTGATCTTTGACAAACCTGACAAAAACAAACAATGTGGAAGCGAGTCCCCTGTTTAATAAATGGTGTTGGGAAAACTGGCTAGTCATGTGCAGAAAGCAGAAGCTGGACCCCTTCCTGACACCTTACACTAAAATTAACTCCAGATGGATTAAAGACTTAAACATAAGACCTAACACCATAAAAACCCTAGAAGAAAATCTAGGCAAAACCATTCAGGACATAGGTGTAGGCAAGGACTTCATGACCAAAACACCAAAAGCAGTGGCAACAAAAGCCAAAATAGACAAATGGGACCTAATCAACTCCATAGCTTCTGCACAGCAAAAGAAACAGTCATTAGAGTGAATCGGCAACCAACAGAATGGGAAAAAATTTTTGCAGTCTACCCATCTGACAAAGGGCTCATGACCAGAATCTACAAAGAACTGAAACACATTTACAAGAAAAAACAAACAAGCCCATTCAAAAGTGGGCGAAGGATATGAACAGACACTTTACAAAAGAAGACATACATGAAGCCAACAAACATGTGAAAAAATGCTCATCATCACTGGTCATTAGAGAAATGCAAATCAAAACTACATTGAGATACCATCTCACGCCAGTTAGAATGGCGATCATTAAAAAATCTGGAGACAACAGATGCTGGAGAGGATGTGGAGAAATAGGAACGCTTTTACACTGTTGGTGGGAGTGTAAATTAGTTCAACCATTGTGGAAGACGGTGTGGCGATTCCTCAAGGACCTAGAAATAGAAATTCCATTTGATCCAGCAATCCCATTACTGGGTATATATCCAAAAGACTATAAATCGTTCTACTATAAGGACACATGCCCACGAATGTTCATTGCAGCACAGTTTACAATAGCAAAGACCTGGAACCAACCCAAATGCCCATCGATGATAGACTGGACAGGGAAAATGTGGCACATATACACCATGGAATATTATGCAGCCATCAAAAACGATGAGTTCGTGTCCTTTGTAGGGACATGGATGAACCTGGAAACCATCATTCTCAGCAAACTGACACAGGAACAGAAAATCAAACACCGCATGTTCTCACTCATAGGCGGGTGTTGACAATGGGAACACATGGACACAGTGAGGGGAGTATCACACACTGGGGTCTGTCGGGGGGAAAAGGGGAGGGATAGTGGGGTGTGGGAAGTTGGGGAGGGATAGCATGGGGATAAATGCCAGATATAGGTGATGGGGAGGAAGGCAGCAAATCACACTGCCATGTGTGTACCTATGCAACAATCTTCCATGTTCTTCACATGTACCCCCAACCTAAACTGCAATAAAAAAAAAAAAAGAAAGAAATGTGTTTCTAGGCTGCTGAATCTAAACAAAGATTCATCTCTCTAAGTTGAGCGAACACACAACATATCAGTTTCACAGATATTTTTCTTCTGTGCTTTACAGGCAGTGTCACTGCTATGTTTTACGACACGGGATTTTGCTTGGAAACATCAGTTTTGATATTCTCCTCACAAAACGTTCTCAAACTGCTACATAGACACGTCAGTGTAACTCTCTAAGTTGAATGCACACATTAGTCAAGAAATCTCCGTGATAGCTTCCTATTAGTGTTTAAGGTGAGTCTTTCCCATTACAGCACAGGCCCACTTTCCGTCTGGAATATCCCTAGCTAGCCTCTGTAAGAATTGTGTTTCTAAGCTGCTGAATCTAAACAAAGTTTCAACTCTCTTAGTTGAACGAACACACAACATATCAGTTTCACAGATATGTTTCTTCTGTGCTTTACCGGTAGTCTTACTGCTGTTTGTAGAACACGGGATTTTGCTTAGAAACATCAGTTTTGATATTCTCATCACAAAACTTTCTCAAACTGCTACATACACACATCAGTGTAACTCTCTAAGTTGAAGGCACACATTGTCAAGCCATCTCCCTTATAGCTTCCTATTAGTGTTTGAGGTGAGATCTTTCCCATTACAGCACATGCCCACTGTTCCGTCTGGAATATTCCAATCTAGCTCCTGTAAGAAATTTGTTTCTAAGCTGCTGAATCTAAACAATGTTTCAACTCTCTTAGTTGAACGAACACACACCATAGTCAGTTTCACAGATATGTTTTTTCTGTGTTTTACAGGCAGTCTTACTGCTATTTCATACGACACGGGATTTTGCTTGGAAATATCAGTTTTGATGTTCTCGTCACAAAATTTTCTCAAAGTGCTACATACACACATCTGTGTAACTCTCTAAGGTGAATGCACACTTTGTCAAGCCATCTCCGTGATAGCTTCCTATTAGTGTTTAAGGTGAGATCTTTCCCATTACAGCACATGCCCACTTTCCGTCTGGAATATCCCAATCTACCTTCTGTAAGAAATGTGTTTCTAAGCTGCTGAATCTAAACTAAGTTTCAACTCTCTTAGTTGAACGAACACACACCATATCAGTTTCACAGATGTGTTTCTTCTGTGCTTTACTGGCAGTCTTACTGCTATTTCGTACGACACGGGATTTTGCTTGGAAACATCAGTTTTGATATTCTCCTCAGAAAACCTTCTCAAATTGCTACATACACACATCAGTGTAACTCTCTAAGTTAATGCACACATTGTCAAGGAATCTCCGTGATAGCTTCCTTTTAGTGTTTAAGGTGAGATTTTTCCCATTACAACACATGCCCACTTTCCATCTGGAATATCCCAATCTAGCTTCTGTAAGAAGTGTGTTTCTAAGCTGCTGAATCTTAACAAAGTTTCAGCTCTCTTAGTTGAACGGTCACACACCATATCAGTTTCACAGATATGTTTCTTCTCTGCTTTACCGGCAGTCTTACTAGTATTTCGTATGACACAGGATTTTGCTTGGAAATAACAGTTTTGATATTCTCGTCAGAAAACGTTCTCAAACTGCTACATACACGCATCAGTGTAACTCTCTAAGTTAAATGCACACATTGTCAAGCCATATCCGTGATAGCTCCCTATTAGTGTTTAAGGTGAGATGTTTCCCACTACAGCAAATGCCCACTTTCCGTCTGGAATATCCCAATCTAGCTTCTGTAAGAAATGTGTTTCTAAGCTGCTGAATCTAAACAGAGTTTCAACTCTCTTAGTTGAACGAACACACACCATATCAGTTTCACAGATAAGATTTCTTCTATGCTTTATCGGCAGTGTTACTGCTATTTCGTATGACACAGGATTTTGCTTGGAAACATAAATTTTGATATTCTCCTCAGAAAACCTTTTCAAACTGCTACATACACCCAGCAGTGTAACTCTCTAAGTTGAATGCACACATTGTCAAGAAATCTCCCTGATAGCTTCCTATTAGTGTGTAAAGTGAGATCTTTCCAATTACAGCACATGCCCACGTTCCGTCTGGAATATCCCAAGCTAGCTCCCGTAAGAAATTTGTTTCTAAGCTGCTGAATCTAAACAAAGTTTCAACTCTCTTAGTTGAACGAACACACACCATAGTCAGTTTCACAGGTATGTTTCTTCTGTGCTTTACCGGCAGTCTTACTGCTATGTCATACGACACGGGATTTTGCTTGGAATCATCAAGTTTTGATATTCTCGTCAGAAAACGTTCTCAAACTGCTACTTACACACATCAGTGTAACGCTCTAAGTTTAATGCACACATTGTCAAGACATCTCCGTGGTAGCTTCCTATTAGTGTTTAAGGGTGAGATCTTTCCCATTACAGCACATGCCCACTTTCCCTCTGGAATATCCCAATCTAGCTTCTGTAAGAAATGTGTTTCTAAGCTGCTGAACCTAAACAAAGTTTCAACTCTCTTAGTTGTACGAACACACACCATATCAGTTTCACAGATATGTTTCTTCTGTGCTTTACCGGCAGTGTTACTGCTATTTCGTACGACACGGGATTTTGCTTGGAAACACCAGTTTTGATATTCTCGTCACAAAACTTTCTCAAACTGCTACATACACACGTCAGTGTAACTCTCTAAGTTGAATGCACACATTGTCAAGCCACCTCCGTGATAGCTTCCTATTAGTGTTTAAGGTGAGATCTTTCCCATTAGAGCACATGCACACTTTCCACCTGGAATATCCCAATATAGCTTCTGTAAGAAATGTGTTTCTAAGCTGCTGAATCTAAACAAAGTTTCAGCTCTCTTAGTTGAACGAACTCACAGCATATCAGTTTCACAGAGATGTTTCTTCTGTGCTTTACCGGCAGTCTTACTGCTATTTTGTACAACACGGGATTTTGCTAGGAAACATCAGTTTTGATATTCTCATCAGAAAAACCTTCTCAAACTGCTAGCATACACAAATCAGTGTAACTCTCTAAGTTGAATTCACACATTGTCAAGAAATCTCCGTGATAGATCCTATTAGTGTTTAATGTGTGATCTTTCACATTACAGCACATGCCCACTTTCCGTCTGGAATATCCCAATCTAGCTTGTGTAAGAAATGTGTTTCTAAGCTGCTGAATCTAAACAAAGTTTCAGCTCTCTTAGCTGAATGAACACACACCATATCAGTTTCACAGATATGTTTCTTCTGTGCTTTACCGGCAGTGTTACTGTTATTTCGTATGACACAGGGTTTTGCTTGGAAACATCAGTTTTGATATTCTCGTCAGAAAATGTTCTCAAGCTGCTACATACACACATCAGTGTAACTCTCTAAGTTAAATGCACAAATTATCAAGCCATCTCGGTAATAGCTCCCTATGAGTGTTTAAGGGTGAGATATTTCCCATTACAACTCATGCCCATTCTCCGTCTGGAATATCCCAATCAATCTTCTGTAAGAAATTTGTTTCTAAGCTGCTGAATCTAAACAAACTTTCAGCTCTCTTAGTTGAAGGAACACACACCATATCAGTTTCACAGATATGTTTCTTCTGTGCTTTGCCGGCAGTCATTCTGCTATTTCTTATGACACGGGATTTTGCTTGGAAACATCAGTTTGGATATTCTCGTCAGAAAACATTTTCAAACTACTACATACACAAATCCATTGTAACTCTGTAAGTTAATGCACACATTGTCAGGAAATCACCATGATTGTTTTCTATTACTGTTTATGGTGAGATTTTTCCCATTGCAGGACATGCTCACTTTCCGTCTGGAATATCCCAACCTAACTTGTGTAAGAAGTGTGTTTCTAAGCTGCTGAATCTAAACAAAGTTTCAACTCTCTTAGGTGAACGAACACACACCATATTAATTTCACAGTTATGATTCTTCTGTGCTTTACCGGCTGTCTTACTGCTATTTCGTACAACAAGGGATTTTTCTTGGAAACATCAGTTTTGATATTCTCGTCAGAAAACATTGTCAAATTGCTACATAAACACATCACTGTAACTCTCTAAATTAATTCACACATTGTCAAGACATCTCCGTGATAGCTTCCTATTAGTATTTAAGGTGATATATTTCCCATTACAGTACATGCCCACTTTCCGTCTGGAATATCCCAATCGAGCTTCCGTAAGAAATGTGTTTCTAAGCTGCTGAATCTAAACAAAGTTTCAACTCTCCTAGTTGAAGGAGCACACACCATATCAGTTTCACATATATGTTTCTTCTGTGCTTTAGCGGCAGTCTTACTGCTATTTTGTACAACACGGGATTTTGCTGGGAAATATCAGTTTTTACCGTAAAAAACGTTCTCAAAGTGCTACATACACATATCAGTGTAACTCTCTAAGTTGAATGCACACATTGTCAAGCCATCTCCGTGATAGCTTAATAGTAGTGTATAAGGTGAGATATTTCCTGTTACAGCACATGCCCACTTTCCGTCTGGAATATCTAGTCTAGCTTCTGTAAGAAATGTGTTTCTAAGCTGCTGAATCTAAACAAAGTTTTAATTCTCTTAGTTGAACGAACACACAGCATATCAGTTTCACATATATGTTTATTCTGTGCTGTAGCAGCAGTCTTACTGCTATTTTGTACAACACAGGATTTTGCTGGGAAACATCAGTTTTGATAATCTTGTCAGAAAAATTACTCAAACTGCTACATACAAACATCAATGTAACTCTTTAAGTTGAATGCACACATTGTCAATCCATCTCCTTGATAGCTTGATAATAGTGTTTAAAGTAAGATCTTTCCCATTACAGCACATGCCCAACTTCCCTCTGGAATATCCCAATCTAGCTTCTGTAAGAAATGTGTTTCTAAGCTGTTGAATGTAAACAAAGTTTCAACTCTCTTAGTTGAACGAACACACACCATATCACTTTCACAGATATGTTTTTTGTGCTTTACCAGCAGTATTACTGCTATTTCGTACTACAGGGGATCTTGCTTAGAAACATCAGTTTTGATATTCTCGTCACAAAATGTTCTCAAACTGCTACATACACAAATCAGTGCAAGCTCTAAGTTGAATGCACACATTGTCAAGCCGTCTCCGTGGTAGCTACCTACTAGTGTTTAAGGTGAGATCTTTCCCATTATAGCACATGCCCATTTTCTGTCTGGACTATCGCAACTAGCTTCTGTAAGAAATGTGCTTTTAAGCTGCTGAATCTAAACAAAGTTTCAACTCTCTTAGCTGGACGAACACACATCATATTAGTGTCACAGATATATTTCTTCTATGCTTTACCTGTAAGTCTTACTGCTATTTTGTATGACACAGGATTTTCCTGGGAAACATCTGTTTTGATATTCTCGTCAGAAAATGTTCTCAAAGTGCTACATACACACATCAGTGTAACTCTCTAAGTTGAATGCACACATTGTCAAGCCATCTTCGTGATAGCTTCCTATTAGTGTTTTAGGTGAAATCTTTACCATTACAGCACATGCCCACCTTCCGTCTGGGAATATCCCAATCTAGCTTCTTTTGAGAAATGTGTTTCTAAGCTGCTGAATCTAAATAAAGTTTCAACTCTCTTAGTTGAACGAAGACACACCATGTCAGTTTTACAGATATGTTTCTTCTGTGCTTTTCCGGTAATCTTACCCGCTATTTTGAATGACACGGGATTTTGCTAGGTAATATTGGTTTTGATATTCTTGTCAGAAAACTTTCTTAAACTGCTACATACACACATCAGTGTAACTCTCTAAGTTGAATGCACACATTGTCAAGCCATCTCCGTGATAGCTTCCTTTAGTGTTTAAGTTGAAACTTTCCCATTGCAGCACATGCCAACTTTCCATCTGGAATATCCCAATCTAGGTTCTGTAAGAAATGTGTTTCTGGAGAGATCCAAGATGGTCGATTAGCAGCAGCTCAGGATTGTAGCTCCCACTGAATGCGCAGACAGTGAGTGGACGCCACATTTTCAGATGAATTTTCATTGCCCACGGACCAAGAGATTCTTGGTGGAGGAGCTCACACGGGTCGCCAGCGCGACCCTTTTGGAGGGCGCTGCCGCTCTACAGGCACCCCGATGCGGCGGTTCTGAGTCCGTAGTATACAGGACTGAGGGCCTTTTGGTTGGCGTTGGAGCTCCAGGAAAGCCCGAGTCTCCTATTCAGCTGATTGAAAAGCGGACTGAAGTGGGGGAACCAGACCAGGAGATTCCCCCCGGCAGAAAAGCGCCACGAATCTTAAGGCTGCTGTTTCAGCCGGCATAGTGGGTCGCCACAGGGGAAGGCTGGTACCCCCTCCACAAAAAAATAAAAATAAAAAAAGCAGTTGGAACTGCTGAAGGTTGAGAGTTTCACAGCAAGTACAGCTGAACCCGGGAAGGTCCAGTTCGGTGGGGGAGGGGCATCCTCCAAAGGAAAATTAAGAAATAGAAAAAACTTTATCACCAACAAGCTGGACGTCCACTCAGAGACCTAATCTGAAAGTAAGCATTTACACAGACGACAGGTGGATAAATCCACAAAGATGGGAAGAAACCAGCACAAAAAGGCTGAAAACACCCCGAAATTAGAATGCCTCTCCTCCTACAGAGGATTGCAGTGCCTCATCACCAATTGAACAAGGCCTGATAGAAAATGAATGTGAGAAATCAACAGAATCAGGCTTCCCAAGGTGGATAATGAGAAACTTCTGTGAGCTAAAGAACATGTTCTAGCCCAATGCAAGGAAACTAAGAACCTTGAAAAAAGGTTTCACCAAATGTTCATGAGAATGGACAATTTAAAGTGGAATATAAGTGAATTAATGGAGCTGAAAAACACAATATGAGAACTTCGAGAAGTATGCACAAGTTTTAACAGTCTAATTGATCAAGCAGAAGAAAGGATTTCAGAGGTCTAAGACCAACTTAACGAAATAAAACAAGAAGACAAGATTAGAGAAAAAAGGGTAAAAAGGAATGAGCAAAGTCTCCAAGAAATATGGGACTATGTGAAAGACCTAATCTACGTTTGATAGGTGTACCTGAATGTGACGAAGAGAATGAATCCAAGCTGGAAAATATTTTTCAGGATATTATCCAGGAAAACTTTCCTCACCTAGCAAGGCAAGACAATACCCAACTCCAGGTAATACAGAGAACACCACAAAGATATTCCTCAAAAGAGCAACCCCAAGGCACATAATCATTAGATTCATCAGGGTTGAAACGAAGGAGAAAATACTACGGGCGGCCAGAGAGAAGGTCAGGTTACCCACAAGGGGAAGCCTATCAGACTCACAGCTCATCTCTCAGCAGAAACCCTACAAGCCAGAAGAGAGTGGGGGCCAATATTCACATCCTTAAGAAAAGAACTTTCAACCCAGAATTTCATATCCAGCCAAACTAAGTTTCATAAGTGAAGGAAAAATAAACTTTTTTACAAACAAGCAAGTACTCAGAGATTTCATTACCACCAGGCCTGCTTTACAAGAGCTTCTGAAGGAGGCACTATATATAGAAGGGAACAATCAGTATCAGCCACTTCAAACAACCCATCAGTATGCTGCATCCATATCCATCTTACATGCAAGGATATACAGAGACTCAAAACAAAGGGATAGAGGAAGATTTGCCAACCAAATGGAGAGCAGAAAAAAAGCAGTAGTTGCAATTCTCATCTCTGATAAAATAGACTTTAAAGTAATAGAAACCAAAAGAGATAAGAAGGACATTGTATAATGGTAGAGGGATCAATGTAACGGGAAGAGCTAACGAGCCTAAGTCTATGTGCACCCAATATAGGAGCACCCAGATACATAGGGCAACTTCTTGGTGACTTACAAAGAGACTTGGACTCCCACACAATAATAGTGGGAGACTTTAACATTACATTGTCAATATTGGAGAGATTAATGAGACAGATGCTTAAGAAGGATGCCCGGGACTTGAACTTAAACCTCAAACAAGTAAACTTAATAAACATTTGCAGAACTCTCTACTCCAAATCCACAAAACATACTTTTTTTTTCAGTAACACATCACATTTATTCTAAAAGTGACCACATGGTTGGGAGTAAATCACTCCCTAGCAACTGCATAGCATTTCATAGGTTTAAATGAAATATTGGTTGACTGTTTGTTTGTTGTTTTGCTCCCTTATTCCTTCCTGTCTCCATTGTGTAACACAATTATTGGTATAAAAAAGCTTTTAATATCCATTTGTAGACTGCATTCTAGCCTGGGAAATAGAGCAAGATTCCTGTTCTCTCTCCCTTTTTTTCTTCTTTTTTCTCTTTATTTCATTCTTTTTTTCTTCTTCTCTTTCTCTTTTTCTAAAAAAAAAAAGGCCTTCTCACAAAAAACTGTTCCTTCCCCGATTAGATGAAAGGGCCCGTTTGCTCTATGAAGATGAGAATGCCAAAGGCAGAGGCTGTGGCCTTTGTACCATCTCCACAAACCACTGGATACCTACCTGGAATATTGGCCATTCTCGCCTCTTTATTGATTGTGTCTCCATTTCTTAAAACTGTGTTCATGGCCCTGGGGCCTTCTGAAGAGAAAGTGGCAATGTGTGCTGTGGACCAAGTAAAAGTAATGACCACCTCTGTTTGGTGTCCAGAGCTGACATTCCTTCTGGCCAGGAGATAGGGTGGCCTTCCCTTCAAAGCAAGGCATCACAGGTTTACAAAACAAAAAAGACTGTTAGCAGCTAATACAAAAGCACATTTAAATACACAGACCAGTGACACTATACAGCAACCACACAAACAAGCCTTCATAATAACCAGCTAACAACACAATGACAGGATCAAATCCACGCATATAAATAATAACCTTGGATATAAATGAGCTAAATGCCCCATTTAAAAGGCACAGAGTGGAAAGCTGGATATAAAAAGCAAGACCCAGTGATATGCTGTCTTTAAGAGACTCATCTCACATGGGATGACAGCCATAGACTCAAAATAAAGAGATGGAGGAAAATCTACCAAGCAACTGGAAATCAGAAAAGAAGCAGAGGCTGCAATCCCAATTTCCAACAAAACAGACTCTTAAGTCAACAAAAATCGAAAACAACAAAGAAGGGTATTACATGATGGTTAAGGGTTTTTAATTCAACAAGAAGACCTAACTGTCCTACATATATCTGCACCCAACATGAGAGCACCCAGATTCATAAAGCTAGTTTTTAGAGACCTAGAAAACAGGCAGACTCCCACACAATAACGGGGAGCATTCAATACTCCATTGAAAGTACTAGACAGATAATCAAGACAGAAAATTAACAAAGATATTCAGGACCTAAACTCAATATTGCACCAAATGGATCTGATAGACCTCTATAGAACTCTTTACTCCCACCCCTACCAAAAGCAGATATACATTCTTCTCATTGCCACATGACATAAAAAAAAAAAAAGAGAAAGAAAAATGTGTTTCTAAGCTGCTGGGTCGACAGAGTTTCAACTCTCTTAGTTGAACGAACACACACCATATCACTTTCACGGATATGGTTCTTGTATTTTACCTGCATTCTTCCTGCTATTTCGTACAACACGGGATTTCCTTGGAAACATCAGTTTTGATATTCTTTACAGAAAACATACTCAAACTGCTACATACACACATCAGTGTAGCTCTCTAGGTTGAATGCACACGTTGTCAATCCAACTACGTGATAGCTTCCTGTTAGTGTTTAAGGCGAGATCTTTCCCATTACAGCACACACTCACTTTCCATCTGGAAAATTACAAACTAGCTTCTGTAACAAATGTGTTTCTAAGCTGCTGAATCTCAACAAAGTTTCCACTCTCTTAATTGAACGAAAACACACCATATCAGTTTCACAGATATGTTTCCTCTGTGCTTTATCAGCAGTCTTACTGATATTTCGAACGACATGGGATTTTGCTTGGAAACATTGAGTTTTGATATTCTCGTCAGAAAACTTTCTCAAACTGACGCATACACACTTCAGTGTAACTCTCTAATTTGAATGCACACATTGTCAAGAAATCTTCCTCATAGCTTCCTTTTAGTATGTAAAATGAGATCTTTCCCACTACAGCTCATGCCCACGTTCCGTCTGGAATCTCCCAATCCAGCTAATGTAAGAAATGTGTTTCTAAGCTGCTGAATCTAAACAAAGTTTTCAACTCTCTTAGTTGAGCGAACACACATCATATCAGTTTCACAGATATTTTTTTCTGTGCTTTACGGGCAGTCTTACTGCTATATCCTACGACATGGGATTTTGCCTTGGAAACATCAGTTTTGATATTCTTATCACAAAACTTTCTCAAACTGCTACATGCACACATCAGTGAAGCTCTCTAAGTTGAATGCTCACATTGTCAAGAATCTCCGTGAAAGGTCCCATTAGTATTTAAGGTTAGATATTTCCCATTACAGCTCATGCCCACTTTCCGTCTGCAATATCGCAATCTAGCTCTGTAAGAAATGTGTTTCTAAACTGCTGAATCTAAACTAAGTTTCAATTCTGTTAGTTGAACGAACACACACCATATCAGTTTCACAGATATGAGTTTCTGTGCTTTACCTGCAGTGTTACTGCTATTTCGTATGACACGGGATTTTGCTTGGAAACACTCCGTTTTTGATATTCTTGTCAGAAAACGTTCTCAAACTGCTACATATTTACATCAGTGAAACTCTATATGTTGAATGCACACATTGTCAGGAAATCTCCATGATATCTTCCTATTAGTGTTTAAGGTGAGTTGTTTCCCATTACAACACATGCCCACTTTCCGTCTGGAATATCCCAATCTAGCTTCTGTAAGAAATTTGTTTCTAAGATGCTGAATCTAAACAAAGTTTCAGCTCTCTTAGTTGAACGAACACACAAACATATCACTTTCACATATATGTTTCTTTTGTGATTTAACGGCAGTCTTACTGCTATTTCCTATGATACTGATTTTTTTGGGAAACATCAGTTTGGATATTCTCATCAGAAAACTTTCTCAAACTGCTTAAATACACATGTCAGTGTTACTCTTCTAAGTTGAATGCACACATTGTCAAGAAATCTCCGTGATACGTTCCAATTAGTGTTTAAGGTGAGATCTTCCCCATTAAAGCACATGCCCACGTTCCGCCTGCAAATATCCAATCTAGCTTCTGTAAGAATGCTTTTCTAAGCTGCTGAATCTAAAAAAGTCTCAACTCTCTTCGTTAACGAAAGCACACCATATCATTTTCACAGACATGTCTTTTCTGTGTTTACTGGCAGTCTTACTGCCATTTCTTATGCCACGGGGTTTTCGCTGGGAACACATTTTAATATTCTCGTAAGAAAACGTTCTCACACTGCTACATATACAGATCAGTGTAACTCTCTAAGTTGAAGGCACACCTTGTTAGGCCCCTCCCTCATAATTTCCTATTAGTGTTGAAGGTGAGATCTTTCCAATTACAGCATATGCCAACCGTTCCGTCTTAGAATATTCCAATCTAGCTTCTGTAAGTAATGTGTTTCAAGCTTGCTAAATCTAACAAAGTTTCATCTCTCTTAGTTAAGGACACACAGTATATCAGTTTCACAGTATGTTTGCACTGTGTTTTACTGGCAGTCTTACTGTTATTTCGTAGGACACAGGATCTTTGCTTGGAAACCTTAGTTTTGATATTCTCGTCATAAAACTTTCTCAAACTGCTACATACATACAAGTGTAATCTTTCTAATAATAATGCACACATTGTCAAGAAATCTCCGACTATGCTTTCCTATTAGTGTTTAAGACTAGATCTTCCCCATTACAGCACATGCCCACTTTCCATCTGGAATATCCCAATCTAACTTCTGTAGAAATGTGCTTTCGAAAGCTGCTGATCTTAACAAAGCTTTCAGCTCTGTTAATTCTTAGCTAACACACACCACATCGCTTTCAAAGATATCATTCTTCTGCGCTTCACCGGAAGCTCTTACTGCTGTTTCATACAACACAGGTTTTCGCTCTGGAAAGCATCACTTTTGATCATTCTCTATCAGAAAACGTTATCAAACTGCTAAAAACACATGTCAATGTACTCTTTAGTCCAATGCACACATTGTCAAGAAATCTCCGCGATACCTTCCTATTAGTGTTTAAGGTGAGCTCTTTCCCATTACAGCACATGCCCAGGTTCCGCCTGTAATATCTAAATCTAGCTTCTGTAAGAAATGTGTTTCTAAGCTGCTGAATCTAAAAAAAGTTTCAGCTCTCTTACTTAACCACACACTATATCTAGTTTCACAGACATGTTTCTCTGCGTATTACTGGTAGTCTTACTGCTATTCCGTGCTACAAGGGATTTTGCCATGGAAACATTATTTTTGTAATTTTCATCACAAACTTTCTAAGACTTGCTACATACACACATCAGTGTGACTCTTAAGTTGAATGCACACATCGTCAGGCCATCTCCGTCATAGTTTCCTATTAGAGTTTAAGGTGAGATCTTTCCCATTACAGCACATGCCCACTTTCCGGCTAATATCCCAATCTAGCTTTGGTAAGAAGTGTGTTTCTAAGCTGCTCAATCTTAACAAAGTTTCAACTCTCTAGTGGAACGAACACACACCATACCAGTTTCATAGGTATGTTTTTTCGCTTTACTGGCAGTGATACTGCTATTTAGTACGACACGGGATTTTTCTTGGAAACATCCTGTTTTGATATTCTCATCACAAAACTTTCTAAAACTGCTACATACACACGTCAGTGTACCTCTCTACGTTGAAGGAATACATTGTCAAGCCATCTCCCTGATCGCTTCATATTAGTGTTTAAGGTGAGATATTCTTTCCCATTGCAGCACATGTCCACTTTCCGCCTGGATCATCCCAATCTAGCTTCTGTAAGAAATGTGTTTCTAAGCTGCTGAATTTAAGCAAAGTTTCAACTCTCTTAGTTCAACGAACGCACACCATATCAGTTTCACTGACATGTTTCTTCTGTGCTTTACGGAAGTGTTACTGCTATTCGTATGACATGGGATTTTGCTTGAAACATTAGTATTCGATATTCTCGTCAGAAAACGTTCTACAACTGCTAAATACACTTGTCACTGTAACTCTCTAGTTCAATGCACACATTCTCACGAAATCTCCGTGATACCTTCCTATTAGTGTTTAAGGTGAGCTCTTTCCCATTACAGCACATGCTCACTTCCCGTCTGAATACCCCAATATAGCTTCTGTAAGAAATCTGTTTCTAAGCTGCCGTATCTTAAACAAAGTTTCATCTCTTAGTCTCAACGAAGACACACCATATCAGTTTCACAGATATGTTTCCTCTGTGCTTTATCAGCAGTCTTACTGTTATTTCGTATGACACGGGATTTTGCTTGGAAACATCAGTTTGGATGTTCTCGTCAGAAAACGTTCTCGAACTGATACATACACACATCAGTGTAACTCTCTAGTTTAATGCATACATTGTCAAGAAATCTCCTAATAGCTTCCTATTAGTGTATTAAAGTGAGATCTTTCCCATTACAGCACATGCCCACGTTCTCGTCTGGAATCTCCCAATCTAGCTCCTGTAAGAAATGTGTTTCTAAGCTGCTGAATCTAAACAAAGTTTCAACTCTCTTAGTTGAACGAACACACATCATATCAGTTTCACAGACACTTTTCTTGTGCTTTACCGGAAGTCTTACTGCTGTTTCGTATGACACGGGATTTTGCTTGGAAACATCAGTTTTGATATTCTCGTCACAAAACTTTCTCAAACTGCTACATACACACATCAGTGTAACTCTCTAAGTTGAATGTCTCACATTGTCAAGCCATCTCCCTGAATAGCTTCCTATTAGTGTTTAAGGTGAGATCTTTCCCATTACAGCACATGCCCACTTTCCGTCTGGAATATCCCAATCTAACTTCTGTAAGAAATGTGTTTTTAGCTGCTGAATCTAAACAAAGTTTCAACTCTGTTAGTTGAACGAACACACACCATATCAGTTTCACAGATATGATCTCTTGTGCTTTACCGGCAGTCTTACTGCTGTTTTGTATGACACGAGATTTTGCTTGGAAACATGAGTTTTTATATTCTTCATCACAAAACTTTCTCAAACTGCTACATACACACGTCAGTGTAACTCTGTAAATAAGGACACAATTTCAAGCTATCTCCCAGGTAGCTTTCCTATTACTGTTTAAGGTGATCTTTCCAATTACAGTACATGCCAACGTTCCACCTGCAATATCCCAAGTGAGCGGAGCGTGTAAGAAATGTGTATCTAAAGCTTTAAATCACAACAAACTTTCAACTCATCTTTAGATTGTAATGCCTCTCAAACCTAAATACACACATCAGTGTAACTTCTCTAAGTTGATGCACACATTGTCAGGACATCTCCGTGATAGGTTCCTATTAGTGTTTAAGGTAGAGATATTTCCCATTACAGCACATGCCCACCTTCCGTCTGGAATATCCCAATCTAGCCTCTGTGAGAAATGTGTTTCTTAAGCTGCTGAATCTAAACAAAGTTTTCAACTCTCTTAGTTGAACGAACACACACCATATCAGTTTCACAGATATGTTTCTTCTGTGTTTTACCGGCAGCCTTACTGCTATTTCGTATGACACGGGATTTGCCTGGAAACATCAGTTTTGATATTCTCGTCAGAAAACGATTCTCAAACTGCTACATACACACATCAGTGTAACTCTCTAAGTTAATGCACACATTGTCAAGAAATCTCCCTGATAGCTTCCAATTTAGTGTTTAAGGTGAGATCTTTCCATTTACAGAACATGCCCACTTTCCGTTCTGGAATATCCAATCTAGCTTCTGTAAGAAATGTTTTTAAGCTTTCAATCTAAACAAAGTTTTAACTCTCTTAGTTGAACCAACACACACCATATCAGTTTCACAGATATGCTTCTTCTGTGCTTTACCGGCAGTCTTACTGCTATTTTTGTACGACATGGGATTTTGCTTGGAAACATCAGTTTTGATATTCTCATCAGAAAAACGTTCTCAAACTGCTACATACACACATCAGTGTAAACTCTTAAGTTGAATGCACACATTGTCAAGAAATCTCCGTGACAGCTTCCTATTAGTGTTTAAGGTGAGATCTTTCCCATTACAGCACAGGCCCACTTTCCGTCTGGAATATCCCAATCTAGCTTGTGTAAGAAATGTCTTTCTAAGCTGCTGAATCTAAGCAAAGTTTCAACTCTCTTAGTTAACGAACACACACCATATCTGTTTCAAGATATGTTTCTTCTGTGCTTTACCCGCAGTGTTACTGCTATTTCGTATGACACGGGATTTTGCTTGGAAACATCAGTTTTGATATTCTCATCAGAACACGTTCTCAAACTGCTACATACACACATCAGTGTAACTCTCTAAGTTAATGCACACATTGTCAAGAAATCTCCGTGATAGCTTCCTATTAGTGTTTAAGGTGAGATCTTTCCCATTACAGCACATGCCCACTTTCCGTCTGGAATATCCCAATCTAGCTTCTGTAAGAAATGTGTTTCTAAGCTGCTGAATCTAAACAAAGTTTCAACTCTCTTAGTTGAACGAACACACACCATATGAGTTTCACAGATATGTTTCTTCTGTGCTTTACCGGCAGTGTTACTGCTATTTTTTACGACACGGGATTTTGCTTGGAAACATCGATTTTGATATTCTCGTAAAAAAACGTTCTCAAACTGCTACATACACACATCAGTGTAACTCTCTAAGTTGAATGCACACATTGTCAAGACATCTCCGTGATAGCTTCCTATTAGTGTTTAAGGTGAGATTTTATCCCATTATAGCACGTGCCCACTTTCCGTCTGGAATATCCCAATCTAGCTTCTGTAAGAAATGTGTTTCTAAGCTGCTGAATCTAAACAAAGTTTCAACTCTCTTATTGAATGAACATACACCATATCAGTTTCACAGATATGTTCTTCTGTGCTTTACAGGCAGTCTTACTGCTATTTCGTACGACACGGGATTTTGCTTGGAAACATCAGTTTTGATATTCTCGTCAGAAAACATTCTCAAACTGCTACATACACACATCAGTGAAACTCTCTAAGTTAATGCACACATTGTCAAGAAATCTCCGTGATATCTTGCAGTTAGTGTTTAAGGTGGGATCTTTCCCATTACAGCACATGACCACTTTCCGTCTAAATATCCCAGTCTAGCTTCTGTAAGAAATTTGTTTCTAAGCTGCTGAATCTAAACAAAGTTTCAACTCTCTTAGTTGAACGAACACACACCATATCAGTTTCACAGATATGTTTCTTCTGTACTTTACCGGCAGTCTTACCGCTATTTCCCTACGATACGGGATTTGCTTGGAAACATCAGTTTGGATATTCTCGTCAGAAAACGTTCTCAAACTGCTACATACACACATCAGTGTAACTCTCTAATTTGAAGGCACAAATTGTCAGGTCAATCTCTGTGATAGCTTCCTATTAGTGTTTAAGGTGAGTTTCTTTAAAATTACAGCACATGCCAACTTTCGTCTGGAATATCCCAATCTAGCTCTGTAAGAAATGTGTTTCTAAGCTGCTGAATCTAAATAAAGTTTCAACTCTCTTAGTTAAACGAACACACACCATATCAGTTTCACAGATATGTTTAATCTGTGCTTTACCGGCAGTCTTACTGCTATTTGGTAGGTCACAGGGGATTTTGCTTGGAAACATTAGTTTTGATATTCTCGTCAAAAAACTTTCTCAAACTGCTACATACACACAAAAATGAAACTTCTCTAAGTTGAATGCACACATTGTCAAGAAATCTCCCTGATAGCTTCCTATTAGTGTTTAAAATGGATCTTTCCCATTACAGCACATGCCAACGTTCCATCTGGAATCTCCCAATCTAGCTCCTGTAAAGGGAGGGAGGGGGGGGGGGAGGGGGGGGGAAGTACATTGGGGGGCCCACACAGCAACCATAGAAAAAAGAAATGTGTTTCTAAGCTGCTAAATATAAAGAAAGTTTCAACTCTCTTAGTTGAGATTACACACACGTATAATTTTCAAAGATATGTATTTTCTGTGCTTTACTGGCAGTCTTACTGCTATTTTCTATGACAATGGGATTCTGTTTGGAGAGATTAGTTTTGATATTCTCATCAGAAACCTTTCTCAAACTTATACATACACACAGTGGGTGTAACTCTCTTAAGTTGAATGCACACATTGCCAAGAAATCTCCTGATAGCTTCCTATTAGTGTTTAAGGTGAGATCTTTCCCATTACAGCACACGCCAACATTCCGTGTGGAATATCCCCCATATTAGCTTCTGGAAGAAATGTGTTGGTAAGCTGCTGAGCCTAAACATAGTTTCAACTCTCTTAGATGAACGAACACACACCATATCAGTTTCTGAGACATGACTCTTCTGGCTTACCGGCAGTCTACTGCTATTTCGCATGACACGGGATTTTGCTCGGAAGCATCAGTTTTGATATTCTCATCACAAAACTTTCTTAAACTGCTACATACACACGTCAGTGTAACTCTATAAGTTAATGCACACATTGTCAAGAAATCTCCTTGATAAGCTTACTATTAGTGTTTAAGGTGAGTTCTTTCCCATTACAGCTCATGCCCACTTTCCGTGTGTAATATCCCAATCTAGCTTCTGTAAGAAATTTGTTTCTAAGATGCTGAATCTAAACAAAATTTCAGCTCTCTTAATGTAGTAAAAAACACACACCACATCAGTTTCACAGATATTTTTCTTCCCTGCTTCACCGGTAGTTTTCCTGCTATTTCTAAGACATGGGATTTTGCATGGAAATATCAGTTTGCATCTCCTCTCATCAGAAAAATTTCTCAACCTAATATATACACACAACAGTGGAACCTCTCTCTAGTCTAATGCACACATTGTCAAGCCATCTCCGGGCTAGCTTCCCATTAGTGTTTAAAGTGGAGGTCTTCCCATTACAGCACATGCCCACATTACGTCTAGCATATTTGAATCTAGCTTCTGAAAGAAATGTGTTTGTAAGCTTCTGAATCTAAACACAGTTGCAAACTCTCTCAGTTGAACGTACACACAACATATCAGTTTCTCTGGTATATGTTTCTTCTTGTGCTTTACTGGTAGTGCTACTGCCATCTCGTACGACACGGGACTTTGCTTGGAAACACGAGTTTTGATGTCGCCCGAAATAAAGTTTCTCTCAAAATATAACCACCACACACATTAAGTGTCCTTGCTCCAAGTCAATGCACACATTGTCAAGAAATCTCCATGAGAGCTTCCTATTAGTGTGTAAGCTGAGATCTTTCCCATCACAACACATGTCCAGGTTTCTCTAAAATATCCCAATCTAGCTCCTGTAAGAAATGTGTTTCTAAGCCTGCTAATTTAAGCAAACTTTCATCTGTTGTCCTAGTCTAATCAATATATACCACATCAGCTTCACAGATATTTATTCTGTGTGCTCTAAAGTCAGTCTTACTGCTTTTTCTGCACGAGATTGGGATTTTGCTTGGAACATTAGTTTTGACATTCTCATCACAAAACTTTCTTGAACTCCTACATACACACATCAGTGAAACTCTCTAAGTTGAATGAACACATTATCAAGAAATCTCCGTGAAAGCTTCGTATCAGTGTATATGGTGAGACATTTCCCATTACAGCACATGCCCACTCTCCGTTTGCCTCAAACATCCCTATTTTGCTTCTGTAAGAAATGTGTTTCTTAGCTGCTAAATCTTAACAAAGTTTCAACTCTCGTAGATGAAGAAAACACAATCTTATCAGTTTAAGATATATATTTCTTCTGTGCTCCACCGTCAGTGTTATTGCTATTTTGTACGACACGGGATTTTGCTTGGGAACACGAGCCTTCAGACTCCCGTCATAAAATGTTCTTAAACTGCTACATACACACATCAGTGTAACTCTCTTAGTTAAATGCACATATTGTCAAGTAATCTCCATGATAGCTTTGTATTAGTTTTTATGGTGAAATCTTTTCCCATTACAGCACATACCCACGTCCTGTCTTTAACATCTCAATCTAGCTCTGTAAGTTGTGTATCTAAGCTGCTGAATCTAAACAAAGTTTCAAATCTCTTAGTTGAAAGAACACACATCATATCACTTTCACAGATATCTTCTTCTGTGCTTTACCGGTATTCTTAGTGCTATTTCGTATGACACGGGATTTTGCTTGGAAACATCAGTTTTGATATTCTCGTCAGAAAAATTTCTCAAATTGCTACATACACATGTCAGTATAACTTTCTACAAGTTTACTGCACACATTGTAAAGGAATCCCCATGATAACTTCCTATTTAGTATTTAAGGGGAGATCTTTCCCATTACACCACACACCCACTTTCCATCTGGAATATCACAATCTAGTTTCTGCAAGAAATGTGTTTCTAAGCTGCTGAATCTCAACAAAGTTTCCACTCTCTTAGTTGAATGAACACACATTATATCAGTTTTCACAGATAGATGTTTTTCTGTGTTTTACCCTGCAGTCTTACTGCTACTCCGTAGGACACTTGGTTCTGCTTGGAAACATCAGTTTTGATACTCTCGTCAGAAAATTTTCTCTAAACTGCTACATACACACATCAGTGTAACACTCTAAGTTAATGCACACATTGTCAAGAAATCTACAGTGATAGCTTCCTATTAGTGTTTAAGGTGAGATTTTTCTCATTACAGCACATGCCCACTTTCCGTCTAGAACATCCAATCTAGCTTCTGTAAGAAATGTGTTTCTAAGCTGCTGAATCTAAACAAAGTTTCAACTCTCTTAGTTGAATGAAAACACACCATATCAGTTTCACAGGTATGTTTTTCTAGGGCTTTGACCAACATTCTTACTGCTATTTGGTAGGACACGGGATTCTGCTTGGAAACATCAATTTTGATATTCTCGTGAGAAACGTTCGCAAACTGCTACATACACACATGAGTGCAACTCTGTATGTCCAATGCACATACTCTCAAGCCATCTCCGTGATAGCTTCCTATTTGTGTTTATGGTGAGATCTTTCCCATTGCAGTACATGCCCATTTTTCTGCCTTAATATCCCACTTATAGCTTCCGGAGAGTAATGTATTTGTAAGCTTCTGAATCTGAACAAGAGTTTCAACTATCTAAGTTGAAAGAACACACACCATATCAGTTTCACATATGTGATTCTTGTCTGCTTTACTGGCAGTGTTACTGCTATTTCGTATGACACGGGATTTTCCTTGGAAACACCAGTTTTTGGTATTATGTCACAAAACTTTCTCAAATTACTTCATACACACGTCAGTATAACTCTCCAAGTTCAATTCACACATTTTAAAACTATTCTCCGTGATAGCTTCCTGTTAGTGTTTAAGGTGGATCTTTCCCATGACAGCACATGCCCACTTTCCGTCTGGAATATCCCAATATAGCTCTGTAAGAAATGTGTTTCTAAGCTGCTGAATCTAAACAAAGTTTCAACTCTCTTAGTTGAACGGACACACATAATATCAGTTTCACAGATATGTTTCTTCTCTGCTTCCTGGCAGTCTACTGTATTTCGTACAACACTGGATTTTGCTTGGGAAATACCAGTTTTGATATTCTCGTAGAAAATGTTTTTAAACTGCTACATACACACATCAGTGTAACTCTTTAAGTTAATGCATACATTGTCAAGAATCTCCGTGATAGCTTCCTATTATTGTTTAAGGTGAGATCTTTGCCATTACAGCACATGCACACTTTACGTCTGGAGTATCCCAATCTA